>JAODKC010000039.1:2309493-2332791 GCA_026777985.1 Mormyrops attenuatus
CCCCCCCCCCCCCCCCCCCCCCCCCCCCCCCCCCCCCCCCCCCCCCCCCCCCCCCAAAAGCTTGTGTGATCCAAAGCCAATTACATTTTGTCTCTATTCCAACAGTGACAGAGTCGGCTTCGCAGGAAGTCTATCCACAGTGTCATTACTTACAACTTATACCAAGGCTTGACAGCACCACACAAACCGTGGCCCGGGTTTTGTTTACGTTGATTGTGTGTGACGAGTACAGGCATGACACACAATGCCCCAGCTTGCCACAGAGACCTGCAATCTGCCCAGCATTTGTCAAGAACGTGGATTGCCACTTCTGTAAAAGTGACTCTCCCAGCAAAGATCCATATGGATGCCAGGAGCGGTGCACTGCTACTGGGTTACAGGGCGGGATGGGGCTCCCACTGGGACAAGCTGCTTCACCTCCTGTCGAGTGCTGACAGACCCTTGCGGAAGGTGGTGGTGGTGGGGGGGTCAGTATGTTTTTTATTGAATACCTGACAGCTTCCAGCACTCCTGAATTACTGGGCCCAGCCAGAAGTTGCCCTCAGTGGCAGGTCAACCAGCTGCAGGGAGACCCCTCAAGTCTGGACAGAGACAGCTGCTGGCGCCTCAGCTTGGAGGAATTGTGTAGAAAAGGGGCTGGAGAGCATGCTGGGACACGCAGTGTGGACACCGTGGCAGCAAGGGGCCGAGAAAGGAGCCACTAAGAGGCCAGGCTGGACCTCAGAGTCACGCTTCCGGTCACCAGATCATTTTGTCTGATCATAATGGTCTGTGTGTGAGGAGGTAGGAGGAGGGAGGGCATTCCTCCCTGGGGAGGGGAGTTACACCTCCGACTGACCAAACTGGTCTTGTAAACACTTTGCAAGCAACATCCCCCCCAACTCTCATCCTCTGCACCACCTCCCTGAGTTTCACTTTATAGCCAAACCCGTGGACCGTACTGTTTAAGAGTTACGCGGGTTTAATGAGCTGGGTACCTCGTCCTCACTGGATCCCGCCCCCTCCCAAATCACTATGGGACTGCGGCTTAATGGATAAACCACGACTGCCGGGACACTGTGACATATTTTGACAGTAATGTCACAGGTGTCATTTTGTATTCAAAATGAAGAAACCTCAGCCATAAAACTCAACTTCGTATTTGTAATGTTTTAAAGTTGAGACTTTATGAATCGTATTCTGACAGACAAAATGGACAATACATATTTTATATACGATTTGACTTAAACAAGACTTTACAAAATTTCCATTTATGTACAACTATAGACTAATATGCACGTATATTTAGTTGTATACACTCGTCTTATTTGATAGCTACCTAACCCCATAAAAATCACCCACAGGGAATGAGGAGGAATGACAAGCTGATGAAGAAGAGTGAGTTTCAGGTGCGTCTCTGTCGACACGATGTCCCTCTGCTCGCCGCAGAGGTGCAGCCTCACTCATAGAGGCGCAACGACAAAACGACAAGACAGGCAGGGTAGGTAATGGCCAGGGGCCCCGAGCTGGGAGGGGGCCCCCGAGGGCGGCCGATTACAGAATACATTGCAACGTCAAATCTTTATTTGTGTATTCTGTTTTTCACAAAATTGAAAATAAAAGAATTTTGTTTATTAAATTTATCTTTGTCGATATTATTAATTTACACGTCACAGTAAAGATAATAAATTTTACCATGCCAGAAGAGGGGGAACTGGAGGGCCCCATGAAGTTTTTTGTCTAGGGCCCCCAGAGTAGCTAGAATCTCCTCTGCTTGCTCCTGCACGATTCCTGTTACAGCGGCCGCTCCCAAGCGACACGACAGCAGCCACAAGTACCAGGAGAAAACCTGGGAATTCTATCCAGCGGCAATGCAAAGGCACCCTGACACAGCAGGGGAAGTGAAGGTCTGACCCACAGTTTCCTGCAGAGCCCTGGGAGTCACCAAACGCGTCACTCAGACGCGGATGACCTGCCCACAGCACAAACTACCCCAGCTTCTATTATCCTGACCTAAAAAGCCAATAAGGACAATAGGTGTGATACCTAGGGCACACCCTGCCCAGCTGTTGTTCCTCTGTTGACCAGGAACAAAAGAATAGCAGTAAAATTTACTTTGATTGGGCATCATCCAAAACCTCAAAGTCCTGTTTGACTAGAGGCCACCTGTGTTTTCCCAAAGTGGCCTGAAGCCAGTCACCAGTGGCAGAGAGTACAGTGTTACCATCATTTACTAATAGTACTGAGTAATCGGGTGACCTGGAGGGTCCACTTTATCCCCCTCCCACCCCCTTCAAATCTGAGTTGATTTGAAGGTACTTTCGATCGCCCTATCTGATAGCACGGGGTATTGGAGAAGCCAGTGGGAGTGTCCTCGAAACTCGACTGCACCGATAACAGGATCAGCCGAAACAAAAACTAACTGCTGCGAGACTGGCCCATAAAAATAAGGAAGACATAAATTTGAGGGCCACGGCGCTACAGAAAGGCTCATACAGCATCAACGAATAAAAAAAACGGGGGCGTCTAGCGTAGACTTTCAGGGAAAGGGTCATCGAACCGCGGAGCCACTTCAACGGATAATAAAGCGCTGCGCCGTTTGCCGTTTCTCTCTGTTATATTACATTTCGCAAACACCCAGTACAGAAACTCTGGAGGTACGAGAGACAAGAAACGACTATTCGAGTAAATAAGGGGGTGAGTCACGATCACTCCCTCTGTCATACTTCCAAACTGTTGGAGGAAGTGTGCAAAGGGCGGAATTCTAAAACATAAACCCACACGCAACTTCCATAGTCCATTCCAAAATCAAACAAAAATAAATTTAAAATTTAGTGGTCGATAAATGCTTTAACTTCCCCATTTTTTTCGGCACCCCCAGCAGTGCAAGAAAACACATGTTGCATATGATAAGGCGGGGCTCTCTGTGGTTTTTTTTTTGCCAGAAACCAACGCTTTGCAATTCGGATTTCTATGACTGTTGTTGCTCCGAAGAATGCAATCTTAATTGGCGGTCCAAAACGTCAAGAAACACCCAAGAGAAACTTAATTTTGTCAGACGTAGGCACAATCTGCTGGACTCGCACTGTGGGGTGTAAGATCTCTACTTTTTGTGTTTGCGGATCACACTGAGTGCGGGTCGAGTCCCCGGCACCGAACAAGAAAAGCGTTTCCAGTGATCACAGATCGGATACAGTGTATAAAGCAGGCTAGGGGTCCCTTCGCGTAATGCACGCTGCACTTTCTGATAAGCACATTTTCTCAGAAGCCACCTCCCAGCCCGGCTGCTTTATTACTATCGCTTTTCGCCTAAACATACCCCATTCCCAGTTGAACTCCCCCCGTTTCCCCTTACCTGCGCTGGGATCCTCTCCCCCGCTGACGCACTCTCCAGAGCCCCTGGGGAAAGCGGAGGCGTGAACACAACCAGCAACGCTGCCGCCCCACGATGCGCGACTCCCCGATCTGTACACGGACTTGTTACTCTCAACCTCCAGGGAGGGGCCGATGAGCGCGTAGCTGCACTGCGCATGCGCGACCAGCGCAGCATCCTGAGGTACGAGGCTCCACAACGTCGCAACACAATCTCGGGAAATTATTACAAACACTTTAATCAGATTTATTCCACTTCTATTGAATCCCTTTGTTAGCACTTAGAAGATTTGTTTCTTGTTTTGGAATTTTGGAAACGTATTAGCTTATTAGGTGTTTGGACAGAATGAAATTATTATCCCGTTAAATGTATCAAATTAGTCTTGATTAAAATAACGAGCATATCCGCCGTTTGCATCAGAACCGCAAAGAACAACCAGATTTATAGATCCATGTAAAGTTGTATAACTTAACCCGCTGGAGTCGGCTATCCCATCGGCTATATGACAGAAATTTAGTTTTTTGAAAAATATATGTTTAAAGTTGATTTTAACAAAACATAGAATAATAACATTCTAAGTGGTCTCAGATTATTGGTGCTGAGTTTGTGCTGAATAAAAGCACATGTAACACTTTGGGATAAATGTTTTTTAGATAGGCTGGGTGAAATATTTTAAAATATCAAGGCATGTCAGACTACCCCAAAAGTGGCTGAGAGGCCTCAGACTCCAGAGGATTAAAGTTAAACAAGACGTGTTGTCTTCGTTTTACTGTAATCATTTCCCAGGAAAGCCCCTTCGCATCGACCGTTAAGGTTCGCTCAGGCTTCTCATTGAGTAAAGTCGGATTGTGCCGCCGCCTTGTGGCCAAGTACAGAATCCCACGTTTCGCACAATGTATACATAAGAATTGGTCGCGTACATAAATGTTGCTAGACCATCAATTGAATTAAATTGCTGTACTCCAGACTGTGCAACATACAAGGTAGAATAATAATAATAATAATAATAATATTAGGTAGTAAAAATATGGAAAATGTAGAAAATGGACCTATATAAAAAGTGAAGATAAAAATTTAGGAGCCTATTAAAAATTATTTGAGAAAATGTAGTACTTGGTTTTAAAATTCGGTCCGAACGCTGTCCGCTTTTTTGCTGCTACTTGCATAATCCTAACCCCATAGCTACTCGTGACCCTAACCGGGATAAACAGGTGGAAGTTGGCCGGATGCATGAAATAAAGGACACAGTTTCGTTTATGTAGGTAATATTACAGGTAATATAACGGGTTGTGTGTCTGTAAATTTGACACACCCACTTCGCCTTGTTTTCCGAAACACCAGCCGGTGCTATAAGCTACTGCAACATAGTTTTTGTCATTCCCAGCGCTGTTTCCTAAACGTCTTCTCTTTCATCAGCTGCTTCCCTGTTCATGGTACGACAGTCCTATTAGTGTCACCTGTTCCCTCCACATATGCTATTGTCTCGACAGTTAATTTTTAAGCCCTGCAGCCAGAAACAGACGCTCCAAGAATCATGTGAGAACTGCACTTTACACCTCAACATGGTTTAAATCATGATGTTGTTGAGGCGGGATAGAGAGAAGGACCTCTGCCTTGCCTGGTTTAAACACGGGTTTTTCTGCTAGAAACTACAGGCTTGCATTTTAAACGTTTTAAAGACGAATGAAGGTGTCACCATCACCGGCTTAGCATGGTAAGTTCCCCACCCTTTACTATTTTATTGCTAGGATACTTTATCTGATACTTTATTTATTTATTCTTTTAACGGGAATAATCTCATTCGGTAGTTCCATAAATTGTCAAGAAATGTTTTGTCTTCCACAAAAGGCAATTTATAACCACAACAAACCGGATCATTTTTGCAAGAAACGTGTTTGTTTGAAAAGTTTTGCTCATAATTCTTAGCATCTGCCACACTACTACTCTGCATACATTTACACATCTAATTATAGAAAAAAAGCCTCGTTTTCCGCTTCTGTAATAAATGTTATGTGATCTTTTACCATCCGCCAACTATGGAGATGATCTTTAACCTCCCAAGACCGCTGCTTGTGCTACTGCTGTGTCAGCTGAGGTTCTCCTCTGCAAACCGACCAGCGCGCTGGGGTCAGAGCGCACATCGGCCCGGGAACCGTCCAGTTCCGACAAACTATAATGAAGGTTCTGCAGCGCCACCTGGCTGCGGGAGCCAGACCCACACCTTGGACCTGAGTTACAACGACATCTCCAGCCTCACCTGGTCGGACGTACCGTGTCGCACGTCGTGTGCAACTCGGCTTGATCTCAGCCACAACCGCATCCAGGAGATCCACGACGAAGTGCGGGCTGGTCTCCCGCGTCTGAAGGAGCTGGATCTGAGCAGCAACCTGCTGCATACCGTGACCCAGGAGCTGTGGTCAGGGCTCCAAGCCCTGGAAGTCCTGGACCTCAGACATAACTTCCTGACTGGAATTCCGCCATCTGCCTTTGCCGGCCTGCGCAACCTGCGGACGGTGCTGCTGCAGAATAACAGTTTAAGGGCAATCCCACAAGGTAAACGGAGTCGGAACTTTAACGCGCCAGGGACAGCAGTTACTATGTAGGAAGTAAATAAAATTTAGATATTATTGAGATGATTTATTTAGGCAATATTTACGACTAGATGAATTTGAAGTTGGATTGAACAACGCAAAATCTCATCAAAGTGGTCTGTTAAGTGAATGGAAAGCCGTGTAATTACACTCATTTCGATTGATTTGATTTTTTTTATTAACACTGACAAACATAGGCACCAGATTAGCGTATCCCTGTGAATATTAAGTTTTGCAGTTATGTCACCTGGTTCCTATGGTGAAAAATATGTATATTATTATTGTATGTTATTATTATAAGTTTAAAAATGTTACGTATTCAGATGCATCCGTTGTCAGCATTCACCGCCGAATCAGCGAATCGCCCTGAGTTGTAATTGCTGGGTACTCGGACCGCTGTGTCCCGGGCTACCTTTCAGCCCGGTTAACTTAATTTCTGACCTGAATTTAGAATGTAGATATTGCAGAAATCTCCATATTCCCATTCCGAGACATATTAAATACTAATAGAATGGCAGAATAGCGTCAGCGGCACCAGAATGATCAAGTTTAGTTTTTAACTACTGACTGATGAATACTAGGTCTGTATGAGACAGGGCCGGTGTTCTGACGAGTTGAGCTACCTATTGAGACGTTCTATCGAGCCTTTCTGCGCATGTGCAGTTCCACCGTCTTGGGTTAGGGTTTTTGGGGGGGTTAGGGTAAGGGTTAGGGCTATCGATTAGCACTACGGTAACTTGACAAAGTGGCTCAACTCCACAGAAGACTGATCCTAGCCGAGGCAAAAACAGGGTATTGCCCGGCCAGTCGGCACCCGCTCAGAAGTTGGTGCCCTAGTCGGCCGCATATGTCGCCTACTGGCCAGCCCTGAAATGCCATTCCACAACCTGAAGGATGTTCTGGAAAGTGTTTGGTTGTTCTGCCCTCTATTGACTTGAAAGTGGTATTACAGCGCTATGCAGAGCGAGCAGCTTGCGCGTACTCTTCCTGGCGGGAAACCGCATCCCCAGCGTGGATTCGGAGAGTCTCCAGCTCTGCTCTGAGCTGCAGGATCTGCACCTGGAGCACAACCTGATTTCTGAGGTGTCCCCCGAGGCCTTCTGGGGGATGGAGAAGCTGAAGGTGGGTGATCCATTATACTGGGGGAACTTAATCAGTGGAAGAGCTACAGGGGCATCCTGGAGGTGATCAGCAAGAGGAGGAGCCAGTGAGGAACAGATACAGGCGGAAATAAGAGGGAAAACTGATGGGGAATGGTCAGGTGACCTCAGGGTGCAAAAAGAGGGCCCCACCCCACACCCACCTACACTTAGCTTCCAATAACACTTGGAACTACAAACTCTATTCATCTGACTAGGTGCCCAGTAACCTTAGGATGTGGAGTGATCATTATTGGTCAATGTTGGCAACATTTCTCTTCTGAGAAGTCATTCGCATTTCTAGTGAAATTCATATTATGGAGTTTCACAATACAGTACAGAACAAGCTATTCATACCCGAAAGCTAACCAGCGTGAGGGTAGTTAAAGGGCCATTGTAGTGTCAGGTATGAATTAGGATAGTATAGATGACATTTTACAATTTGTACTCTGGTCTACACTGCTGTTCTAAAATTCATCCTGTACTCTGATTGGCTGGTTTGGCCTGCTGTACATGTGGCACTGACATGTAGTAGGCAGGGAGCATGATGGGACTTTAAAAACTGTTGCGTAACCCAGGTGCTGAACCTGAGCTCAAACCTGCTGAAAACCATGCCAGACGCCACCATACAGGCCCTGAGGGAGAGGGGTGTGGCTGTCTCTCTCCACGGCAACCCATGGGGGCTCCACTGTGACCAGGGGGGCCACTGCCTGGGGCTCCGTGACACAGTGGTGAACACACTGCATGAGGACACAGCCTTGACACTGCAGTGCAGAAGCAGCAGGCATGGAGGTGAGGAAGGATCCATTCCAAGCCAACATGGTCTGGGGCTGTTAAGGAAAAACAGTTTGAACCCATAGGAGGCAGAATAGCACTGTATAATCAATCAATCAATCCTTTTTCTTCCTAAATACAGAATTTCTGTACTGGCAAACCCCATTCGGCCAATGGCAGAAGAGCAGTGGGCAAAGTGACACCGCCCCCCTGGAGATCCTGGCCAATGGCAGCTTGAGAATTAGCCGGCCCACCCCTCATCACAATGGACTGTACTACTGCCTCCTTCGGGAGGGTGAAGGACAGAGCCTCCACCCATACAGGGTCCGATATGTGCCAGCCAGGCCAAGGAAGAGCAGACACACCCAGGGCGATCAAGGAGAGGTGCCCCCAAATCAGTTTGTGGCTGCGGTAGTGGCTTCAGTGACTGTCACCTTCCTTGCAGGGTTCAGCCTAGGAGCCTTTAGTAGGACCTACCTCAACCGCTGTTTGCAGAAAATGAGGGCAAAGCAAGCAAAGGAAAATGCTGTGCACTACGAAAGGACAACCTTTCGGAAGGATCCGGAAGCAAACATGGAGGACTCTGTGAACATTGAGATAAGCTCACATGACGATTCATTGCCAAAGCAGACCACGCCTCCCAAAAAGGCCCCGCGTACCACACTGGCCAGACAAGGCGAGGGTGATGATTCAAACCAGGAAACACCCGGCAGACAGGACGGCCGTCCGGAAAAGATGGTCCCAGGAGACTGTAACCTCCATGGTGATAGTGTCCAACACCCTGGGGACCAAGAGGCCACCAGAAGACAGATGGACGATTCCTCGGAGGAGCCCCAGAAACCGCAGCCAGCACCCCAACCGTCCAAGCGCAGGGTGATCAAGCTCTACCACTACGATGAAGACGGGAACCCCTACAACCAACCGCAGGAACCCGAGGAGGCCGAGGGGGCACCGTTGGCAAAGCAGAGGTCCCTTTCTCTGACCCGCCTCAGCAACATCATGAACGTAGCCGCGGGGCCGGATATCAGCACGCTGCCTTCACAGCGGGACAAGCAGAGCCTGCGACGGCCTGGTGGTGGCACTGCAGTGTTTGAGCTGTCAGCGTGACCCTCATCTAGCCTCTCCCCATGCCCGAGACCGCCATCACCCCTAAAGATCAGCATTCACAGACGTAAAAAAGTCAAAGAACCAATCAAATTGCATTTAACAGTATGCTGATGATGCAGAACTATTTTAATATTCTTGTCACTGTACTAAATTTTTCAAAAGATCTTCACTGATCCTCCACGGGGGTATGAGAAGACACAGCCAGGGGTGGGGGGGTGTGGAGGCATATTCCTACCCACCGAACCATCAGGCCACCCATTCAGTTTAGTATTCTTCTGCATCTTGAACATGTCATTTGTTAAATTTTAAAAATCTCATACAACCGGCAATCGTTGCTGCATTCCTCGGGCAATACTGATGCAAGCGATTCATTCATTAAAAGCTGATTTGAGTCCGATAAATATTGACCTGTGTGCACAAAACAATCATTCCCGTGCTCACTGAAAAAAGAAAAAAGTCATTCAGTGACAATGGCTGAAAGCTGAAATTCAGACACATGCCTATATGCTGTAAGGAGCCTTACTCTGATCACAGTGTCTCCATGAACTGTTTGTGGGACTCCTTCTGACAATCCTGTCCCTGCAGTAGAGGAATTGAAGTGCCACATACATCTCCAGTCTTTTATTCTTACTCTGAAAACACTATAAATGAGGTAAGACAAAGGAAACCCTAACAGAGACCCAGTGCATCTTTCAACACTGGACACTTAACCGCCAGTACAGATGGAGACATAATTGAATCCCCTTTAGTTTAAATTAACACTGTCAAAGTCCATTTTCAATGGGCTGCACGGCGGATGTGAAGAATTCCGGCTGAAGTCTGGGGGGGCGGGGACGTCTGCCATCCACACATCCACAGCTTCCTTGGCCATGCCCCCTCTAAACCGCCAGCCGGGCCTTCTGCCATTCCACGAACTCATCCAATAGCACCGGCCCTGGGTGAGGGTGGGGGAGGGGATGGAGGAAACCATCAGCCAATGAAAGAGCATCGCACAAGAAACGGGTCTCATGTCACTTCAACAACAGCATGCTCTGCCCAGATAAGGCAGAAGCAGGCAGGACCTGGCTGAAGCAGTCCATTTAGCAGCATTTGGTAAATTTAGCCGCGATTTTCAAGCTAAGCTTCAAGCAGCATGGAAGCCATAATTATACTTGTTCTGTTTTGCATCACATGAATGTGGTACATTCATACCCCAAAAATACCTCACTTGGTAGTAACTGATGACCTCGCCAGGCATTTCTCTCAACTACAATTTTTTACAAGCTTGCTGGCACTTGGATCCTTAAATGTGCTGAACTAGTTATTCCATGCTCACTAGTTACTCTAACATGGGTTCAAACTTCACCCAGCATTCTACCACATTTATGGTCATGCCCTTCAACAGCTCTACCATGACCAGCTCTACCATCCACTCATTAACAGAGATGACATGGGCTCAGCTCAGTGCACCAGAAGCCTTTTGGTCGATGGAGAAAGTAAACCGGTTCAATGGAGGACAGCTAACGCCCATGCAGACGTATGCGGTGGGATATACGTCTCGCTACCCCTAAAGGGAATTCCACCCCCAGATTATTTAGTCCAACAAGTGGCACAAACTCACACGCTCCATCCTCGTCGTAGTTCCTGAGGTCCGTGTTCACGGTCCTGCTGAACTCTAACACATTGTACCACTGGTCCTTGTTCATGACTTTGTATTTTGATTGCTGGAAGAGAATGGGGAGACCGAGTAATTTTCCTGTCTCCAAACTAATAAACACATCCATACAACTGACACATACAGGCATGCAAGACCACTGAAAACACTACCCCCTGGTGGTGGGAGGACCCTTACAGGTCTAAATCATTCACCGTGTCTAATCACATTTTGAAAAGCCCATTCTGCCACACAACCCTCACAGAAGTGCTCTTAGTCCCATCACCGGGAAAACCCAAATATACACGTACCTCCAGAAACTGATGGAAAACCGGGAAGAGGGGCCACGTCCTTCCGAGAAGTAAAGCTAGCATAGACTTTGTCGTGTCCATATCCAGGCTGCGCTGATTCTTATCCTACAGCAGGAGGCATTGATCAGCATCAACCACAAATCTTTCCACACGAAAACCATGAAAACGAGCATTTAGGGAATTGTTGTCACGGCAATCAGAAAAGCAGCTGGCCAGGCAGGCGCTCACCCGGGCGAAGTCGAAGGCATATCTGTAGATGTTCTTGAACGTGACGGGATCGTTCAGCTGGGAGCGCAAGTAGTCCAGCTTTCCCTGTAACCGCTCAGGCTGATCGCACCTGTGAGGGTAAGATCATGGGGGACGTCAGGGGAAACGGTCCAAATGGGAGACCGTATACAGAAAGGATGCAAGAGCTTTGCTTACTGTAGTGAGGTCATGCCTTTAATCCACTCTTCTTTTGTGAAAAATCCCATATTTTGTGCTTCTAGCTTCCAGGCTAACACTAACATAATGATCTGCGCAAACAAATGAAGTGCCACGGATAATTAACACAAGATTAAAGCAGACAAAAGAAACACCAGCATAATTATATTATACTGCTCCAGATACACAGTAATTAGGTTACTGAATACTACCCATCCTATCCAACAGGCCTGTAAAGCCACCTGGATGGGGACGAGTCATGTAAAATCGAGTTCTTAGCGGATTTCTGTGATCCGGTGGCTGAGGAGGACCTGAAGGACCAGGGTCTTGAGAAGCACGGGAGATCAGTTTATAGGAAACCCAACAGTATCCTCCTCCTGTCCACCTGGAAGGTTTTTTTCTCAGCTACACCAATGCAGCATGATCCACGTGTGGTTTTTGTTGTTAGGGGAAACTCACGTTTTCTGGCTCTACACCAATATCTTCACAGAACTTCTCCATACCCTCTGGGCCAACAACGTCATCTGTGCCTGAAAGAATAAAAATCCTTTTCATTTTTCACTGACGTGTACCGGTCTTTCAGCCTCATTTCCATCACCAAAACCTCTCTTGGACAACTACAACAATGCTTGATTGGTAGGCTGGCCCAATCATACTGGGTTTAGTGCATTACACGGGAGCAAGGGAAGAAGTGAATTTAGGGCCAGTGCTGCCACCAGAATGTCACGGTTGATGACAGTTGCGGTTAATGTACTGCAACCGAGAGCAGAAACCAAGCAGGTACAGAACCAGGTTCCCTAGACAGATTGTAGCTTATTGTTGATGTATAAACAGCTATAGAAGGCAGCAAGAACAGAAAAATATAACATAACAGGTAAATCCAAGAGACACACAGACAGACAGGTACAGGTGATACAGGTACACGCCGGCATACCCGCATACTCGTAGAACCAGGATTGGCACTTTTTACTGGAAAAGTGGTCTTCCGGGTTGATCAGTCTGCTGGGCATCTGTGTCCTGCAAAAACTGACCCGCAGGCAAAAGGACAGAAGTGGTTCTTAATGCTGAACTATAAATGTTCAACAGAAAAACTGCTTTACAGCATGGCCACAAGTCTGCCTACATTCCTCCCAGAAGAATCACACAGCATGTAACCGGACAGATATGCTGAGCGCGGTGCCTCAAATGAGCCAGGAAAATGTTAGAGTTAAAATGAGAACCAGGCGGCTCGTGTGCTGGTGCAGGTCGGAACAGCAGGCATGTACCTGGACACCTATCCAGAGCACTGTAGATTCAGAAATGAGCCGCCTCTGAACCCTGAAACTGCCATCATTCAGATCAAGGCAACCCTTAAGAATCCAGCTGAAGCAAGACCACTACGAAAGCCACATCTCTTACCTGGTAATTTTACACTTTTTGAGAGCAGAATCATCAGAGCCCGAGGACTTTCTCTTTTTCTTCACAGGCATGCTGATGACACCAGATGGTTTATCAAACTGGGCTGTACCTAGGAAGTAGCAAAGGAGATCAGAAGCATGCATGGAGGACAGCCTACAGCACGGACGCACATACAGCAAGAACAACCATGTTACAAGCAGTAATAAACCAGAGAAGAACTGTACCTATGTAGTTTTGGTCACTCTGTCCATTAAGATGTACCAAAATCTAGACTTAAGAAAGGGGAAAACGTTATGGTTAGCTGTGAGCTGCAGAATGGTATTAAACTTTTAGTTTTCAAACAAAGGAATCAATTACCAAATGAAGCTTACAGAGCATTACCTTCACTGGATTTAAAGTTATTTCTATTATCAGTATCGTCAACAGCACATAGATTATGCAGTTAATAACCCAATAAGGTGAGATTCAGACTTACAGGGCTCACTAGGAATCAGAAATGCTTCAGTGCAGAAAGCTATTTCTGTAAGAGTGACAGGAGAAAGACCGAGCATTTCACCCAACTGGAAGAATTAGGAAAAGAGTACGCTCGGGAAAGGCCAATTTTATGTACGAAGAGAAACAAAAAGGCAAACAGCATCGCAGCCGTAAAGTTAAACCAAAAATGTCAAACCCCGATGGGCAATATTACGCTTCGCTTTCACAACTGTGCCTTGCAAAACAAGTTAGAAACATCGTTTTATCAAGTTCTATTTCATTATAAACATTCATACATACATACATAAGAATATATATACACATACATGAGCCGTTCATGTCAAATCACTCCATAACAGTAGCAGTAAGGCAAGTGCTACTTGGTCTAGACGTAAACCAAGAAAAAACAGCTCCTTATCTAAACTGGGAAGCGGATAAATGGAAGCAGCAAATAGTATAAATAACTGAACGTGCCCGATCGTGTTTGTTTTATACTTTAATACCGGCGCGATGCGCTTTTCGGCCTCTGCTAACTGCGTCACTGCGTGGAAGTGCAGAGAAACCGGGCAAATGCGGCAAAATGCGTAGGAACAGATGAGGATGCGATGCTAGATACAGAGATTCGGGGGATACTGAAGCTGAAGAGCATCTTGACAATCATCCGAGACACATACTTTAACATTAAACAAGACACCAACAAGCTCCATACCACTGCCGATGCCAAGAGGAACCATAAGTCAAATGTAATTAGGAATATGTGAACAGAGGCGACGATAAACGGTTTTTAAAGGAGATTTTAAAACATAACACTTAATCAAATGTTTAATTGAATATTAAAGCAACACATAAACTCGTATCAAAGTTAATTCCTCCCTATCGACTGCGCTATTTTAATCCATTACCCATAAGACAAAAATAACCAAAACAACAGTAATAGTGATACCAAAAACAACAACAGAAAATTATAAAATAAGAGACAAGAGAGATCCAACCCAAGTTCTCCTCAACGGTGCTAGTATTTTCTCCTGTATGCGCCGCAGTCGGCAACCAAGCGAAAAGCAGCTGCTTAAGTTACCGGTCTGTAAGCCATTCGTACATTATCTAAAACTAGCACCGCCGCCTTAGTCAGCTACTCAGATAAGCAGACAGCTAACAATTAGCATCTCACTGACCCATCTGTTGATTTCACAACACCCCACTAACTTTACAGAGACTTGTCCTCATCGTAAAATTCTAAGTATATCATACAAATAAAATAATATTAAAAAAATGTAGCACCAACCTGTAACTCCTTTAACCAGTAGCCTAATTAACCAGCACCCATTCACATACCCCAACCTCAAGCAAGCAGTGCCACTTTCCCCACACCGGAAATACAAACTGTCTGCTTCCGGGGCGACAAACTTTTTTGGATCATACCATGTTTTGATTTCACTAAGGTGGGCTGTACCTCTTTGACATGTAATAAACACGTGAAACGGTATGACATCGGAGGAGACCGACTTAAAAAGTGTATTAATTTGACATTTAACAAATACATTTTTATTTTAAGCGTTTTATTATAAATGTATTCACGTTATTTTAACCCCCCCAAACTACTTGTTCTATGTCTTCCTGCGCTGCCAGCTAGGGAGGTGTGTGTAACATGGAAAGACGTAATCTTAATTTTTATTTTTCAGTAAGCATATTACATTTGGGTCTAATTTATTGAGAGGAAATTACTGGTGATTGAGACAAATAGGTTTGCGATATAATTTAATTTCAGGAAGGTCCTGTTAATTACGGTTTTCTTCACAGACCTTCCACCTGGCTTAATTTATCTAATTAGTAGTTAGTTATCCGTGATATTTATACAGGGAGTTCCACCCTCTGCTCGCATACGACCAGTATACATTTCTTATACAGTATTAAATAGGATACATTAACGTGCAGTTCTATCTAAATTTTATATATAAATGTAAATGGAGGGTGTAATGATATGTGCCTCATGTCGATTCGGACAAAATCCTCTGATAAACATGTATTTTAAGTATTAAGCATCATCCGAATAATGGCATTTTACATGGATGCGTACAATTGGTATCAATAAAACAAGTAACAGCCTATTTAAAGTAGGTTTATTTTGCCCGTAAAAGAAATGATACCACTTTAAAATGACGCATTATGTTAAAATAATTTAAACATTCAAAGAACTGCATATGAACATCCATATTTTGTACATCAGAATACAGTTATGACTGGAAAATATTATTTAAAGATATGACCAAACATTTCAATTTTGCGTGATATTCAAGAATACAATTATACTAATGCTTTCCTTAAAGGAAAAGCCTCTGATTTGCCAAATTTATCACTTAAAAGGTGTTTGATTTTGTCATATTTCATAACATGGACCGATCATGTAATAGGGAATAGAGAGTATTTTATCAATAATTTGACCCTTAAACTGGTAATTTATTTTAAAATGCATACTGTAAGCATTGTTTCTAATCAAAATGAAAAAATAAAAATAAAAAGGTAGTTGGGGTACTATACAGAGATGTACGCTCTGATTTAATATATCTATCATATCTGAGGTAGGTAAGGATCATGTGCTGATGACCTCATTTTGTGGCACCCACCACACAACAAACCACCTCAGGGATGAGAACGTGAGTGCAGCTGTGATACTAAAGCACCACACTAGTCTGGATGGAACAGTGTGAGGTTTTTCCAGTGATTGGAGTGCCGATCTTACCACCAACCTCCAAATTTGGAGGACCTAATTGCAGGGCTGGATGTAGATTAACATCAAACCCAAGATGAAGCAATTGCAGGTTAAAGGCCTTGCTTAAGGGCCCAGCAGAGTAGGATCCCTTCTAGCATCTACAGGATTCAAACCAGCAGCCTTCCACTTGCTACCATAGATCCCTAACCTCTCCACCACTCCACCCATCATATTTGGACTCACATTTTTTAATTCACTCCGTTCTTCTGATTTTGTAGCTACGAGAATACGAGTACATGTCAAAGAACCAAACGTTATTCATTTCCTGGAAAAAGTACACTATAAAATCATAATACAAAAATATTTTTTCCAGAATGTAAACCATATGGAAGACATACAACTAAGATAATGAACTCTGAACGCCCCTCTGTGCCAAATGCCCAGTTGACCTTTGTTAATTTTGTAATGACACGGTTACTGAAAGCCCAAGAGGAGGATCTTCTTAAACTACAAACAAAGAGTGTTTTATTATCTTTTTCCCAGGTGAGTATGCTTTGGGTGTGACCTGCAAGGGCGGACTGGCGTCAAAAAGCAGCACAGGAATCTGCCACTGACTGGGGGGGCATATTTTGCCAATAGTGATCAACCTGTTGGCCACCAATGAAATAAAGCATTACCAGTTTCATTTGTCATCTGGAAACATGCTGAGATCAACCAATGGTTTAGGCCCCACTGGTATACCTGCTATACAATGCCGGGGTTGATGGAGAATGACCGGCCCACTGGGAAAATTCCTGACTGGCCAGTCTGCACTTGGTAACCCCCAAAACCAAAATGCAAAGTATCTTCTTGTGCATTGTGAGGACAGTCAGGTGGAAAGGCTGGACTACACTGGCTATACCACAGGTGAGTCAACGTCAAAACAAAATACGGAACACATGAAGCCTACTGGATCACCTTTTTGTATCAACAAGAGCTAAAAGATCATAAATAGATATGGTATATCTATCCATTCACATATAAATAAGCTTAAGCCTAGCAGTATCCTAGTTTAATGACAACTCATGAAGAATACATCACACATGTTGTGTTCTTTGGCAGAAGTATCATATAACTTCAAATTTAAGCAAGTAATTGTATAAGGTGTCACAGACTTAATCAGTAAATAACCCAAAATCACTTTCAGGAACATTTAAATTATAATGCATGAACTGCCATAGTTAAAGTAATTACTATGCAGCCCATAATTTCCTCAATGGCTGGGAGAAAGCAAAACACAAAAAAGTAAAAAATAAAATGCTTTAACCAAACATTTGACCCTGTACATTTGTTCCTGAATACCTGATTAAGTTAGATTCACCATAGTGGCTGTTTTATCACTGTGTTGGGCGTGTCTGACAAAGGGAAATAACAGAGCTGTGACCTTTAAAATGGGAACGTTCAGTAAACAAGTATGGCCATCCAGGTGCTTTTCACATCTAGGAACTGCAGGAGGAACATGGACAAACAATGGAGACCAATGTGGGAGGACATGAATCATGTTCCTTCTTAAAGACAGTGATGTGGTTTAACACAGGGATAACCCCTACCCTCACATCTCAGTGCAGCAGTCCTACGATGAAACCAGCTGAGCAAGAGGGCACAGCTGTGCTAGGGAACATAGGAATGCCCAGAAAAAAGACTGAGACTGATATGTGGCAGGGCTACAACTGGCGTCCTGATTTTCAACAAGCCATTAATAGAAGAGATTAGACAGACAAATACTGGCCATGAGAAGCACCCATAATGTCCGCTTTCAGAAAACAAGGCCCCAGCGTTGACTGACCACGAGAGAAAAGACATTACAAATCAACAGGAAGTAAGACTGCAGGTACTGCAAGGAGACAGTGGAGAGCCTCAACACATACACAAGGTTCACTGTTTATTTTCATTGACATATTAAACCTTTGAAATTGGTGTGAGTTCCAGCAGTGTGAGAAACAGATCCGTGCGAGGACAGCTGTGGCCACATTCCTGGGTCCTCCAGGGCAGGGGAGGGCGCTACAGTCAAGCCCACCCGCACTGATAAAGCCCGCCACACACAAAGACCACCAAACCAGAATGCATTACAGACTCTCCAAGAGCATGACACTCCTATGAAGTAGCTTTAATATAAAGTTAGAAAGACTGTGAAATACTCAGTGTTGGGGGGCTACTTTCAATGGAGCTGTATTACATTAAAAAAATCATGCGTTTGATTAAAATAAAATCTACACGCCACAGACTTCAGCACCGCGGTGCTGTAAATTTACCAAAAGTGTCAGCGTCGGTGGTACGCGTTTCATTCTCAGGATTCACGATGATCCTTCCGAAACAGGAATACACCTCTGACAAACATCTTCAAGCATGGGGGGGGATCATCATTCTGACAACATTTAAACAACGTTCATGGCACCAATGACCCTTCACCTGCAGCTCTCAAAAATATTGCACTCGTGTGAACCGAAGGTATGCATTCTCTTAAGTGTACTGTTCTAACTGTTTACATTGCTTAGCAATTTTAATGTCTTTCTTGGTAGCAAATGGCCCACTCTCGGTCATAAGTTTCTAGGCTAAGGCTGAACAGAAGGGGGGAAAAAAACACACACACACACACTTTGTTCTGCTTCAGGTAGAGTAAGAAAAGCATCTAAAACAAAGCTGAGTGAACTAATTCATCTGAAAGACCTCACTTCTAAATAATTCCAGAACACCAGACCCAAGACAGGCTACCGTTTTAATGCCTTCTGTGATAGACGCCACTGAGATGAGAGAAAGCTCTTGTTGGAGAGATGCCTTCAGCAGTATCCTTGAGGATTAAAGATTTCAGGTAATCAGATTTCATAACGAAAGAAGGCATGTCACTGCCACGTGAATCCTGCAGCACAACAGGTAGGCATCTACTGAAGAAGTCTTCACCCTTGACATAATGTTCAAACACCTGTGGATCCCTTGAAAATGTGGAGGAAAATGTCAGACATCTGGGGTGGAGAGAAGCACAACTATCCACATAAAGGCTCAAAATTGCACTGCTGAAGCCAAGAAGACAGATCCAGAAGAGTCGCGAAGCTAACGTTCTTCTTGGCTGCCTTGATCTTCCTGTGCCAAATTAAAAGGAGCCTAGTTTATTGGCAGAGGGGTGTGGTTTAACTGTGGGAGGCGGGGCCAAACTTTAGGTTGCCCATTGGCCCGAGATGTGTGCAGTTGGAGTCGGAGTCAGACGAGAAATGAGAGTGATTGGGTGGGTGTGGGGGCGGGGGGTGCACAACACAGCACACACTGGGTTCTCTTATGAACGCAAGATATCCACAGAAGAATAGCATGCTGCAGGTGAAGCTGAAATACCAAGACGAACGCCACCATGCATACTGACTAGAATCGGCAAAATATAGTCCCTTTTAATCATTTTTTTTCTCCGCAAGGTAAGGCAGGGATTTAAATATTTCTGTAACTGGACTCTGTCAGTCGTTAATCCATCTCAGATCCGGTTGCACACACAAGCCCACTTGACGCTGTGAAGGTGCCAGTCCTGACAGTGTCCATTAGGCAGCATCTCCTACACCTCGCCCCCTTTTCATCTGCAACGCCGTTGTCGTCGCCACCTTGTGTCCGCGCTACGCCATGTAGATGAAGGTGTTGATGTCTGTCTCGTCCCTCTTTATGTACTTGTGCTCGATCAGCCACTCGATCTGTTCTTTGATCATCTTCTTCTGTGGCAAGAACATGTTCTTCAGGATCTCCACGAGTTCTGTCTGGAGCTGGGCGTTGGTGATCTTCTTGCGCATCTTCATGATCTGGATGATGGCCTCCTGTAGAGAAGAGCAGCGGAGTCAATGGCCACCGATCCCTACCAGAGATTCAGAGAGTCCCCCTTCCCACTAGAGGACGACGCCACACACAGAGCCCAACACACCTGCGTCCTTAATATCCGCAGCTGGACAATGCCCTCATTCTCCTCCTCTCGCATCCGCTCCGTGGTGAGCTGCAGCCGGCCAATCAGGTTGATCTTCCCCCTCTTCTGGACTTTTGAGTTTTTACTGAGGACCACAGACAATGAAATCCATCAGGATGTAGTAGAAAGTTTTCCAATAGAAACATCAAGTACAGAAAAACTGCCAGCTAAACTGAAGATATATAATGCTGGTTTGGTTAAACACAGAACAGTAACATAATCAAATAACATGATAAAATCTTGGAAATACGGTAACTGAAGAGATGAGTGTTTACTCTGTTAAATAAGTGAGAATAGCACTTACATCAGAGAAAACTCCTGATTGACATAGAAGAGAGTGCCCTCTGTGAAGTCCTTGGGGGAGCTGACCTGAGGCTCGTATGACAGAACTTGCCGCTTGAGCTTGGGGAAGGCCACGAGAGACTGGGGGAACACATACAACCGACAGGGTTACCCCACTTAACAGCCCGAGGGTTACAGACAACCGACAGGGGTACCCCATTTAGTATCTTTAATATTTCTTCTTCGGTGAGTTCCCCCCCCTAAAATGTGTAAAGTTGACCTGAGATGCAACTCCCTCTGTACATGACCTCACCCAGAGTGTCCTCCTGAGTTCTGCATCTGGCAGCTCTGTGGCCAGCTTCAGGTTCTCAAAACTAATCTTCTCCCTGGGTCTTTGGTTCCAGGCGAACAGCACGGCCAGCTGGAAGGTCGTGACCTCTAGGTCGTACTGCCCTACTTCGTTCTTGAAGGTGATCTACAGGACGAAGGATTGGGGGGGGGGGGTCGTATGAGGCAGGCCTGACTTCATACGGCATATTGAACATTTGTCCCCACCCCCCTTCCCAAAAAGCAAAAACCATTATGAAGCTTTATGGGCACCACAAGTTGAACCCTCATCGGCTAACCAGTGGGAGACATGAAGAATAGTTGGTTAAGCGAGGCTTGGGTTTCACTGCATCTACCTCAGGCCTTCACTGTGGTGCTCCCTGCCCGGCCACTTACGATGCCATTAGACATGAGGTGGTGCCAGTGCAGTTTCCGGCCGCTGTGGTTCTTCTTGTAAAATTCTTCCACCTCAGGGATCAAGTCCTCTAGCTCCGTGGGCAGCGAGACAAACACCTTTTCTGAGCTGCGCGACCAGGCCCCGGCATTCAGGATCTTTATGTTGACCGAGTCAGCTGAATCACATGCACAGGGATGTGGAACAGGAGCAGTTAGTGTCACACAGACATTCCTGCAGCACCTCACACAAAGGAGACACCAAATATGCAAGATGTTACCTGGTAACGCCAGTTTGTTGTGTTTGTGCATCTCCTTGAAGACCTGGTTGAGATCCTCTGATACTTTGATGTCCTGGAACATCCTGGCCAGTTTGTTCACGTAATCGGCAGGCATGCCAACTTCCTGTGGGACACAAGGCTTACATAGAAGGAACGCTCCGGAAGCTGAAAACAAGCTAAATCCTATTATGACCGCTCACCCGTACAGACTGCCACTCACAGTACCCTTTTTTTGTTTTGATTTCAGCACCAAAACACAATTTTGCCACAAGGTGGCGCTGCAGCATGGTCACCCTACCCTGAGCCACTCCACCATGTTCTCCTCAATCTCGCTGTCTGCAGAAATGTCCAGTATCAGCCGTCGTGTGAGGTGGGCCTTGTGGTATCGCATGAACACATCCTTGTTCTGGACATACTTCAGAACTAGGAGCTACACCAAGACACAGGTGAACAAAGGAATGTGAACCTGGGACGGATCCACAAACGGTGAATAAGAATCAACAGCACACTCACCAAGGATGGTCCATAAGCAGGACATTAAAAATACACACCCAGCCAGATGGAAACTTACCACCTCCTTCAGCTTCAGCTCTATCTCTTCGGACGTGAGTTTCTTGCTAAGCGGAGTCTTCCTCAGTAGCATGTCACAGTAGTTAGCCAGTAGCTCTGGGCATTTCGATTCTGGTTGGGTTTTCAGACCCACCCTGTGGGGGAGGGGGACACACCAAAAGTCAGACACCCTCCCAGTGAGACGAAAGAGGGTCCGCAGAATGGAAGGGGAGACACTCACCCCTTCTGTTTGAGGGGAAGCTCCAGTTTGAATATCGTTGCATCGTTCACAACAGCTTTGTAGGCCTGGAAGAAGCACAGAGTGATTATACTTTTCATTATCCCAGGGTGTCTCGGGGGGGGGCACTAGGCCATTTATCAACCGGCATCTTTCAGGAGAGGGAGACACAAACTTCACTTTAAATCGACAGTAATAATACCTCATATAAACGGCTATTAATTGCAATGTGTGCTGGTCCATTAGCGCTGTGCTTCTCATGATTATAAATGACACTCCATCAATAATGGATTAGTGAAAGATACAGGGGAGGGAGGGGTTCTCACCTTGTCTCTGGCCGTCAGGAATCGCGGGTCGTCCTGAAAGGCCTCCTTTACAAGTTTACTAAAGCGGTTGAAGAGCGTGAGGAGCTGTTCCACGTACTTCTCTGAGTCCTGCATACACACAGACAGACAGACAGACAGACGCTAACACTCACATCCAGGCTCGTACAGGAGCATGGGGCAGGCGCCTGCCTCCCTCTGCCCAAGCACTCTGCTGCAGAATGAGCTCAGATACATTGTCTTCATCAACATGCCTCTCGGGACAGAGACACGCTTGGGAAACCAACTAAGAACTGTAAAAGGAGGTACTGGATAAAAATCAAACTTAAAATGGGGGTGGGGGTGGCCAAATAGCAATGGTGATGACTAAGTCACACCTTTAACTAACCTTATGGTCCTCTGCCAGTACCTGCACTCAGACGCTATGAGGACCTCTGACAGTGATATCCTGAAACAGCCTCAGCAGCAGACACCCCCAGTAGGGGGCACTCCACCCCACTGCAGCACTTACGGTCGTGATGGTCTCCGCGGCCGCCACCATGTCCGCCAACCCGGCGTTGATGATGTGCTCCTCCAGATCTTTCAGCATGGGTTCAATACCACTGGGCACCTTGTCCATGAGCGAGAACATGAGGTGGAGTTCTGCAGGGAAGGCAGGACAGAGTCTGGAGGTGGGAATGACAAACTCTACACGACCACCAGCTGCAGTCACAAGCACCCAGAGCTGGAGGGCTTCACAGGCCACACATGTGCACACAGACCAGAGCAATGGCTCACTGAAACACCCCGCAACCCCACCCTCACCCCCACCCCCACCCGACGGTGCAACTCACTCTCCGTCTCATTTCGTTTGATCATGCCTGGACATTCCGCCAAAATGGTCTCCTTAAAAGACGTCACCAGTGCGTTGACACAGCACTCCATGAGCTGTAAGACACCACAGCCCGACGGCAGTCAGCTCCCAGTCTGCCAGCGGGGGGGGGGGGGGGGGGGGGGGGGGGGGGGGGGGGGGGGGGGGGGGGGGGG
>JAODKC010000039.1:2339233-2353397 GCA_026777985.1 Mormyrops attenuatus
CCCTTAACATGGCACTTATCATGACACTTAACATGAGCATGGCCCTTAACATGAGCATAGCCCTTAACATGAGCATAGCCCTTAACATGGCACTTATCATGAGCATGGCCCTTAACATGGTAATACATGCTTGTCAGGCCTTGTACACACGTACACGGGTATTTTTAAAAATTGTGTTTTTCCTCCTGTTATTAAATAAAATCTCCATCCACATGAAAATGCTAAAACACGCCGTCAAGACCACGCCAAACCAACAGGCGGCGATATAACTGTAAAGCCATTTTGGCCAATCAGAAGCCTTATTACCAGCTCTGCTAGGCTAAAAACAGCTAATTCTGACAGTGAAAGGTGCACACTCTGACCTCAAACAAAGTAGATAATGGTGCACAATCTGACATTACAAGCCAAAAATAATCACCACTTTATTAATCCCTATGGGGGAAATTGTCTTTACGCCTCCCTCAACTTGCTCTTTACAAGCATGCTGTCCGCGAAAGGCAGCCACCTGTGGCAGCGGCCAGGGAGCCGGGGGGTGAGGGCCTTGCTCAAGGACCCGCAGATGTGCTGAGGCTGGGTTTAAACCAGTGACCTTGCGAATACAGGCACACAGGTTTAGCTCACTGAACCACACACTGCACGTTTGCCATTGACGTTGAAAACGGCATTTCTGAAAATCTTCACCCTGGACTGGGTTTTACAAAGGCTCTGTTTTCAGTGTCGTAAAACACCGTTTGTGTGTGGACGAAAGGCCAAAAGCACATAGAAAAAGCTACGTTTTTAAAAATACCCATGTACGTGTGGACAAGGTCTCAGTCCTCTATTCCCCAGTCCAGTCATTGATGTCGAACCCTTGTGTTGCCTGTGCCCTCCCTTGCTCCTGTCTTGATCCCTAGCGATCATATTTATTTCCAGTTCATGTTCTGTGAGTTGGGAAAAAAAATACTACACACCCCATACACAACCTACTGGCCAGGCAACAGAGTGTCTTCAGTCAGAGACTCCTTCAGTTCCACTGCAATAAAGATCATTACAGGAAGTCATTCCTTCACATGACAGCAACCATCTAAATTGACTCCTCTCTGTGCAGGAAGAGGAGCCGGCTTCTCTGAGGCAATACATAAAGCATAATGCACATTTATACTTTTTGCACATAAAGGTACTTTTGCAAATTTGTACATTTAGCAGGTTTATACATATATATTTTTGTAATTTGGTGTTATGTCTCTGCTTGTGCCTACCTCATGTCTATGTGTTCCTGTCGTTTATCTAAATGGGTATTGCAACACAAAAATTTCACGTTCGGGATACAGAGAGTAGCCCAACTGAATGAATCTGAGTTTAATAAGCACCTTTTGTTTTGCCACTACACGTGATCTCAAGTCCTTTGTCATTTGCAACATGACACCAGCTGATTAATGACACAGTTTTTGCACATTTGGTCTGAGTGAAATTCAACAGTATAAATAACAATTGGGATGCTCTTGTTTTAATTCAGGCAACAGAAATATTTTGCAGATTTTGAAGACAGATTGGTGGAGATATGGACTGATAGCTCTGGCAGACGTTGAGGCTAATTACACGTTAGTGAAGGCCTACCAGTATACGACGTTGACCAGTATCCAGGTGAGAGCCCATCGTTTGTTTTACTGGGAGACCCACAGTGAACATTTCCCCATAGCTCAGTCTGAAGCCCCTGCCTTCCAGCTACTGGACTGCTTTGTGATCCCAGTGGTGATGGTGCTGTCCTGGTTCATCCTGAAGGCCCGATACCGGGCAATGCATTATGTGGCCGTGGTGATCTGCTTGCTGGGGGTTGGGGCCATGGTGGGGGCCGACGTGTCGTCCGGACGAGACCAAGGCTCCTGTAAGGACAAACAGACGTGCATCGTTCTGCACCCTCCTGGCTGCAGGGGGCACCGCATAAAATACCCACCAGTATCCACCATTTACCTTCATTTGGGTGTTTTGATGATTTCCATACCTGACTAGATGTAATAGCAATGAATGCTGTTTAAATCGGCGTTCTGCTTCCATACAGATAAATGAATGCAAATAAATGAACAGATAAACAAATACTCAATTCAATTTCAATTACAATTTGCTTCACATAAGCAGAAGGTTAAACTGTATTAAAAAGTCTCTAGGATACTTTAGACACCATGACGGTTATATGTCTCCTTCTCTTCTTCACAGCCAGTGACATCTTGCTGGGAGACGGACTGGTGCTGGTCAGCGCCGTCATGTATGCTGTCACCAACCTGGGCCAGGAGTATTCTGTCAAGCAGGGGAGTCTCTTGGACTTTCCAGGCATGATGGGGCTGTTTGGGACTCTGATCAGCGGGATTCAGTGGTAGGACGCGCTATCTGTGATGCTGAGTAGGGAGGGGCAGTCTTTGCCACGACTCAAACCACACGTCTGCTTGGTGCTCTGGGGTTTGGCCCCCCTGCTGGCCACAAATAGCCCTTATGTAGGAGATTCAGAAGTAACAGCAGGCTTCCTACATATCAGCGCCCCAGTCCTGTAGATTTTTAGAGTTGGATGCTGCTTCCTTTGAGGCAGGCTGACATGAAGAGCTTGTCAATCCTCCTCTTCAGCAACTTCTACCCAATAATATGATACTGGTACTGCTCTGGAATCCAAACCCCACATGCTGCAGGAAGACTGGTTTTCCAGTATGTGCTGTCACTGACTGTATGATCCAGAGGAGACTGCGTTAGCACTTTAACGCCAGGAAGGTCGGTATGAGGCGTATGGTTCTGGGTGACCCACCAGTCATGTTGTTCTGGTCCTGCAGCGCTGCCCTGGAGCAGAAAGACATCGCTGCGATCAGTTGGAACTGGAAAATTGGTGAGCTTTGTCCTACTTTCATTGTCCCAGACTATTAAAATGGTGACATTATGATTCAGTTGGCCTAATTTCAATATGATTTCCTTGATAGAAAAATCATCATCTGTATTTGATATTTTATATTTTTTATTGTTATACACTATATTTATATGGTTACACTTTGCATTAACTGCATCTTCATAATGCCTTTATAATGGATTCAAGGAACATTCAGTGTGCCATAATGTATTCATAGAAGATTCATAAGCAGCATTTAAGTATACCTTACCATCCTAACATACCATAACATTAACAATAAACATACAATCACGATGTCAAACAAGGCACAACCCCAAATGCGGGCTGAATTCAAACCAAAACTCGCATAGGGGTGAGGTGACCAGGGCAGGTTGGCAGATGCTGACAGATCACAATGACTAAACAGGAAACACAGACCTAAGAGACACTAATATACATGAGTAAACAAAGGGGCAAACACAAGGCAGCTGTGGCTGGTTAACAGGAGGACAGGAACAAGAGGTAAGACTAATAACTCAGGTGTGGCTGGTTTAGAGCCAAGTCCAAGGGGAACGTAGGGATCGGACACACAGGGAAGCGCTGGACGTGACAATTATATGATAATAACAAAAATTATAATCGTTTAAACATACAATGATTGTTAGTAATTGAAAATAAAGCTGTATACTAGAATGTTATGGTATACTTACATGCTGCTTATGAATGTTCTATGAATAAAGTCTATCTATCTATCTATCTGTCTGTCTATTTTATCTGAATGTTCTACTAATGCATTATAGAGGCATTATGAAGGTGTAGTTAATGTAAAGCGTTACCGTTTATTTTTAGAATTGCTGTAATGTTGTGTCATCATATAGGAAAGGGACACTTGTATATTTTTATGCACATGAATTTCCATCCATTTTCAAAGAGCTTATCCTGGTCAGGGTCATGGAGAGGCCTGGATCCTGTCCCCGGCAGTATAAGGCACAAGGCCGGGATACACCCTTGACCAGATGGCACATGGATTAGTCTAATGAGATTACATGAAGAATTATTAGAGTATCAAAATATTATGCTGTCATCGTGTTACTGACCCTGCCTTTGATCCTTTGTGTGTGGACAGAATGACACGTTCCTGGTTCCAGAAATTCTGACAGCTAAGTGGTGTAGCAAAGCATGATGGGTATGGTGGCGGAGGCATCAGCTCAGTTTGTTTGTACCTTGTGTGTCCGCAGGCCTGCTGTTTGCCGCCTATGCCCTCTGCCTGTTTTTGCTCTACAGCTTGATGCCTTTGGTCATGAGGTTAACGAGTGCCACTACGGTCAACCTCTCTCTGCTGACCTCCGACATCTTCAGCTTCTTCTTTGGGGTCTTCCTGTTCCACTACACCGTGAGTACATCTCTCTATTGCACAGAAGCCACAAAAAGGAATATTGCATTCTCAAGTTTCCAAATCTACAAAAAAAGTGTGATCCTTTCAGCTGGTCCAAACAGAAATAGAATCCATCTCTGTGGGTTCTTCTCACAGTAGATATGCCACACAGTTTGTGGGTGCAATGACGTGGCTATCCTGGCCTACAAACAGAGAGGGGACAGGGAGATGAAGCACAGAGTGAAACCAGCAAGGAATAAGGAAGTGGGAGCACCTATGGACTGATGGGAAATCAAATTAACCAGCACAAGAAAACAATCAGTAACAGATAAGATATTGTGTTCAGAAGGTTGTTGGTTTCACTCCCAGGGAGTGCTGCTCTCGAACACTTGAGCAAGGTGCCAGGGACGTAACCAGCAGCAAAACATAATACTGAACATTGTATTAAAATGAGAAACAAACGTACAATGAAATTTATAAGGCAAGAGGCAGTCAATATGTACGGGTGTGAGGTTTTCATTATCTCCAGAGTAATGTTTTTTGTTGACGCTCCATAGATTGCATGTATAATAATTTACTGAACTCATTTATATCTCATTTACAGACACTTTAGTCCTGTTTACACACTAATTGGTCAAAGTCTCAGCGATGCCATTGATAAAAATCACAAGCGGCTTGCTCTGAGTCATTCATTGCTCGCCACACACGACCTGAACCTGTGCTGTCGCCGCCATGCCTCTCTGCAGTTCTCGGCCCTGTATATTGTCTCCTTCGTGGCGATTCTCATGGGCTTCGTGATGTTCAATGCCACCTCCCTGACCTCCACGGCCCCGATGTCACCAGCAAAGCGCGACGAGGTCGAGGACGTCATAGACGGGCCCGTGCCAGCCCTGGAGGTCAAGGATGGACCGGACGGCCAGGTCCTGTTTCAAGATGGAGCCGGAGCAGCAGAGCAGGAAGTGATGCGGAGCACTAAGATATAGGTCATGTGACCAGGACGCATTGCCCACAGGATCCCATGACAATACAGCTAATCCCTGACACCAATCTTACAAGCTTCCTTTACTTTAAACAGGCTTTAAGTGGACAAAAGCTGTTTTTTATTTTCTTGGCAATATTTTATGTTTCACTAATGATGCTAAGAGGCAGAAGAGAACCCTATATAAGCAAAATATCTGGTAAGATGACACTTGATGCACTGGCTGTTTTAATCATTTGAAAACAGCAGGATGGGGTGGCATTTGTGTTTGATTGTGCCACTTTGTATTTCAAGCTTTGGTTTAAGTGTAAGAACAAAGGTCCCCAAACTTGGCCTGCAGACCCCAGTTGTTTGTCCACCTGTGGAGGTAACAGGAGATACCACTGTGATTTTGTTCTGGGGACTTATACATTGCATGTAATATGAAGAATATGTTTGTAAAACCGATGTTTATAAACTGATAATATGTAACACGTTTGCCTTAATTTTTTGTCATTAGGATAAAAAAATAAGATGGTCAACAGTATTGTTAGATATAAATTTAAATTCCCCTATGAAAGACTTTTGTAAGAGTTAGTCAGCGAACCCATATAGGCTTTTTTAGGTGTTTTAAGTGTTGCACAAATGTCCCAATTAGTGTGGACTTTGAAGGACAGGGGGACGAATGGAAAACTGACTGGTGGAATACGGATTCTTGCGGTTTTAATCTAGGAATTGGCGCGTGCACAGGGACCGCTTAATTACATTGTAGTACATCTCAGATAAAACCAAAGGACAATTATTCAAGAAGTGGAGAAACTGGAATCATTACTGCATTTAAACTAAAATTGTGTTAAGACCTGCCACGACTTAAATATTACTATATATTAGAAAAAAAATTATTTGAAAACCTGAAATGACAGCATTCTGAACAGCGTATCCATCAAAAGTCTATGGAAGGTTACACTTCAGCCTGCTAAGAAATCCGGTCAGGGACACAGCAAAACGTGACAATAATGCAAAAACACTGAGACAGGACCAGAACCTGATTAAAGGAAACGCAGCGCATTTCCCCGCAGGATCCGCAACGGAGGTAAAAACAGGGCATTTCATTAAACTTGGGATATGGTATGGGCTTTTAGATTACCTTCAAATGCCAGCATATCCCCGTTTTTTCTGGCATTGGTTTGCATCACCGGGGAGAACAAGAGAATCGGTATTTCTACAAGACGTCTGACGATTATCCTGGTTTGGCCGCTAGCATGAATTACACGTTGTGATACGTGCGTATTTTAACATATGCTTCAGTTCTGTAGCCTGTGCGGCGCGGATGCTGAGGTTCTATTCCGTTATACATCCCATTAAAGAACCGCTACGAGACGCAGAACACACACATTAGGGAAATGTAATAGGAACAAAACATACGCAAGTCATTCTTCATACATTAATATCAAAATGATAAATATTTTCAGGGCGGAGGTCGGGGATCCGCACAAGTTCACTGCAAAATAAACGACGGGCGTGTTTCCGTATGCTGGAAGCTTACTTAACGAGGCAGATTATTACCGGGAATTTTATTCGAAGGTGAAAAAAATGTAATGAAAGCTTGTTGTTTTGGGGGATCTATGATGCATGTTATGTAAGCGCAGTTCACAATTTCAAGCCGTTTAATGATCTGAATGTGCCGTGCAGGAGCGCAGACTGACTACCTGAATCTTAAAGAAGAAACCGAGACGGGCAGGAAGAGGCAAGCCCGACAAAATGAAGCATTTTCTGAGGTAGGTCTCTTACATCTTAATGGAGACAAAACCAGTGAGGTGTCGTTTTATTGCATAATGGCATTTTTAGTTCATAGAGGTTTTATTTGAAATAAATAAATCTGTTTTTATCTTTCGGATTATACTGCTCCGTCATTTTGTTTTGCAGTTAACAAATAGGCTAAAAAAAACTATTGCTCTCACTGCACAGGAATAAAAATCCGGACCTTCATATTTATAAAAAAGACAATATGTCAGTAACAGCAGACCATAAACCACGATTATTAAATTGGCTTTCATTTTAATATATAGGCTATGAACGTGTTATTTTTATCCGCGGATTAAGAGGTAAGCGCCGTATTAGTCTCTAGATATGATTTAAAGACTATAAATTACCATCAGCTAATATTTGCCTTGTCTCTGTAAAGATTATTCTGAATTTGAAATTTGCCGTTGGAAACATATAATATACATTTATTTCATAAAATGACACTTCGTCTTCCGCCACTGCATTATGATGTTCTATTAAGTTTAATGCTGCTGGAATAATGTTTATTTATATGGTGAATTAATTTATGTTTACACTGCGCATGTCCCAGGCTTCGGACCCCCCCCCCGGTTAATTGACCCAACTCCCACGTGACTTCTCCGTGTGGAATTTTTAAAATGCATTTTGCTCTGGACCACAATTGATTATTGTGGATTCTGAGTAATAGGAGCCGTAGTTTATTTATGGTCAGCACGTGAAGGAGCTGTCACGTGGGATGCGGTTGTGCGTGTTTCTGCGGGACAGAAGGCATCACCGCAGGCAATGGACCCCTGCACTTGACCCCATCATCCTTGAATCTGCAGTCCCAGCTGTACCAGGACAGATTCATAAAGATCTGGAAACGGATTTGGGTTCGTTTGCACAAAGTTAAACCCTGAGCACACTTTCTTGGCATATAGATATGGACTGCTTTTGAGGGAAGTCATGTGACATTCTCTCTACTAAAAAATTATAAAGATGTAGATTAAACCTGAGATCAGTAATTAGGGCTAGAGAATAACACATTAGCATCACACCTGTGATGTATTTCAATGTATGTTTGTGGTGGGTGGATGAAGGATGCTGGTAGCCCGGATACAGTCTGCGCCACTCGATTTCCCCGATCCTCGCCCCCCTGCTGCATTGCAAGGTCATGCCGTGCCCCAGGATGACGCTCCATTTATCGGCCTGTCCTACTTACGCTCGCAACACGAGCCATCATGCCAGACTGTCGCCCAGCTCACGCAAAAGTCTTCTTCGTGCTTTGGGACGGCTTGTAAAAATAACCTGAATGTGGAACGGCGTGTCAGAGATGGGTGCTGGCCCACCGCGTGCTGGAAGGCGCAGCAGGCTTGGTGCTGCTGATGTTCTCGCATCAGCACAGAGGCAGGAGGCTCTTCAGACGCTTCACGATCTTCACTGGCCAGTGAAGCAAAACTTCAGCCATTCCCTCTGCAAATGTCAGATGGGTAAATAATTCAGGTGAAAAGGCAGCCCCACCCCCCACTGCCTTTGCGTATCCATAGTGATGTAGTCTCATTTTCTCTAGGCATAATCTGTTTGCCTGTGACCTGCTGAGTGTGTACGTGTGCCCCCTCCCCACCTCAGGGCGCTGATGCAGTTCTTCCTGTTCCTGTACTGTGCCCTCCTGTGGCGCACCCTCAAGTTTGTGATGCGAAAGGTTACGGGTCGCTGCGAGCTGCAGCGGATCTGCCACAACAACAAGCCCGGCGCCCGTAGGACACTCAAGATCGGTGAGTGCCGTCGCCGCATTTCCATGTCGTCTCCCTACAGCTAGTATTGCCCTCTTACACATCTCCTGTTTTAATTGGGGTGCAAACTTTTGGTTACGGCATAGAGGGCTGCATGTCTCTGCAGGTCAGGATGAAGTGGCTATTGTTGGAAGGTCGCTGGTTCAAATCCCTGTGCTGGCAAAGTGATTTCACCATTGGGGCAGTTGCTCTGACCCTGCTTTCTCAAAAATGTGCATGTTGCTTTGGATTAAAGAGTCTGCTAAATAAATTCAACGTAAGTTAATATGAACATTTTAATCTTTGCTTTTGCAGAGTCATCCCTGAAATTCTCGAAGAGTGAGGTGAGTGGTCCATCAGGGGTCATGGTGTGTCGCTCATAGGGGCAGCCTGCAGAGGGCAGCACTGCATAGTCACCTGTTTGTGTCACCTCCTCCAGCTCCTGCAGACTGCAGTGAGCGCCCAGCTGGACTCTGTAGAGAAGATAATCGATGACATCATCACCCTGAAGAAGATCAACCCTGATGCGAACCCACAGTAAGCAACGTTCTTGGCCATAGGAGTTGCTCTACAGGAGGAACAGTAGGTATAATACGCATGGTATATCTGTATCATGTGGTGGCAGTATCCCTGCTCTTCCACAGGTTGGGGGTCTCTCTCCAGGCCAGCCTCTTTCAGATTGTGGGCTACCGGAGTCTGGTGGTGGAGGTGGAGAGGCTACGCAGGGAGTCATATGACTGTGAGAATTCAAAGCATGAGGAGATGCTGCTTAAGGTGGGAAACATGTGCCTTACACACACACAGCTGTACCGCATGCTAACGGTGTGCGATACACACACACACAGCTGGATCACATGCTAACAGTATTCATACCCTGTCGCTATCCAGCTGACTGTGTCCTTCCTCTGTCCCCCCGCAGCTGTGGAAGTGCTTATGCCCAGACACCCCCCTCACAGGACGTATCTCCAAGCAGTGGTGTGACATCGGCTTCCAAGGCAGCGACCCCAAGACGGACTTCCGGGGAATGGGGATACTGGGCCTGTCCAATCTCCTGTGAGCGTGCCTTCAATTTGCCCTAGTGCAGACAAATTAACAAGTTTATCTAACCTTGGTGCAGAGCGCCACCTGCATGGCATAAGGACTGCTACAGAAAGACTAAAAGGGTTACTTAGTGGTTAAAGATATAAAAGCAAAGAGTGGTTAAAAGAGGACCAGCCAAACAGACCTTGGTGAGTTAATAATGAGTAATTAACCCTGCTCAGTATCCACAGCGCCGCAGATACAGGCTTGTCAGGCTGGTGTATGAAGCCAGATGTGATTCCATCAGTGGCTCCACTGAGGTCCACTTTTTTTCCCCTGTGGCTGCACAGATACTACGCAGAACACGACAGAGTCAATGCCCTGCAGCTGCTCCACGATTCGCAGCAGCCAAAAAGCAGGTCAGTCTCACCTCTCGCCCCCTGGTGGACCTCCTGTGAACTGTCCTCGCTCAGCCGCCACGCAGGTTCATGTATAAATTTAATGTACATCTGCATATGACAAGTGGATACAGAAAATGAATGGATGAATGTCTGGAAACATTTCCTTCTCTTGGTTTACATTGTTTGCCTTTTCATTTTCTGCATGTTTTTTCACGTTTAAGGAAAACAGTTTTTTAATCTTTGCTGTTCGTCATCAAACACACACTTCGATCATGGCCGCCACATCTCTCCACATCTCACGCTGGACTTTCTGCAGGGACGAATTGAGCTATTTCATTCACACATTTTTATTTTTCTGTTTTCTGTCATACGTATCCAACGCATTTCTTATTAATGCTATTACATGCCAACAGACGTTTCCTTTGCAAACGCAGAGTTTGAGTTATGGCTCAGTAAGGGCAGCAGGAAGTTTATGAGAATAAATCCTGCCCTTGTGAAAGATGTCTGCCCTCGCTGTTGTTTAATCAGCGTTTCTTCTCTTTGGTGCAGCGTGACGCAGTTCTGTCATTCTTCCTCAGCTGCATAATGTATTTTGATTTTCACAGCAAGATGAGCAAGGCGGAGTGGGAGAAGAGCCAGCTGGATAAAGCGATTGGGTAAGGGTGCTTGATAGCCCCGCCCACTGGTCACCTAAGCCCCGCCTTTGTCTTCCTACCTCCATTCTTGTAGCAGTAGCTTGAGTGCTTCTTCAGCCTGATGCTCTGTGATAGGTAGATCATTTCCCAGACCACACCATGTCAGGTGGGCCACAGACAGCAGAGAACATGCCCCCATCCAGCTCCCTATCCTCCGTCTCCTTTCATGTTGGCTCAGGCTGTGATTAGTACCTGGATCAGACTGAAAGTCACGCTGGTTGCTGGCGATTGCATCTGCGAGTATGTGTGGGGTATCACTCTATCCCAGCCAGCCACTCCCAAACCACATCAGACAAACACATTAGCGGAGTGTGGAGCCCAGGGTCCGGTTTCCCCAGATGATTTTGTGCCAAGTGGCCAGGTTACAGGCCTGCATTTCCTCAGCCAGAATCGATAGCTGAGATTCACTGAGCCCCGTAAAGAGCAGCATCAGGGACACCAGAGCAGGAAGGGCAGCGTAAATGTAGCGTGAGCGATCTGGGAATGACTGGCCACTCCAAGTCACATGAACGCCCACTGCTTCTGATTCCATACCTTACCGGTGCAGGTACTCCTTCGCCATCGTGGGTATCAACATCACGGACCTGGCTTACAAGCTGCTGGTGGGTGGCGCCCTCAAGACCCACCTGTATAACGTGGCCCCAGAGATGCCCAGCATAGCCCACTTCCAGCAAACCTTCTGTAAGCAGCACCACCTTGAAGCAGCATGAGTATCTGTAGCCTGCAGTCGCAGTTATTTTAAACAGAGTCCAACTTTGTGAAAGAGGTTCTGACACGGTTCCCCGGTGAGGTGGCTTGTGTTAAGGCTTCTCTGTCCTGCAGGTTATCTGATGCAGGAGTTTCACAGGTTCTGGATGGATGAAGACCCCCGTGACATCATGGAATTCAACCGCATCCGTGACAAGTTCCACAGGATGGTACTGAAGCTGCTCAGAGACCCTGACACAGCCCTGTGCCCCCACTTCTCTGCCTCCGACCTCCACATGATCACGCTCTAGTCACCTGCAAAGCTCGAACCTGGGGCTGCATCCCTCCCATCCACCCTCATGTCACTGCCAACAGGTCACACATCTATGCTACAGGGGTATTCCTGGGCTCCTGCCCTTCCCACGATCTTAAGCTCTACCAGCAGCCCTCACGACATTGGTGATTGTGCGATCGCGAGCATGGCGCTCTGTCTGAGCCAATCAGGGAGCACTCTCATTTCTCCCATGAGTCAGTCACATGACATATTTTGTCTGTAAGCCTTAGCGTGCAGATACGCTTCTGAGCTGTGGATGTGTCACACCTGTGAAACTGTCACACTTCTGGAATTAAATAAATCCAAAGATCACATGTTCCAGTGTGTCACCGTCAGACACAACTATGGTATTTCATTGCCAAAAAACAAAATTGAAGCAGGAGAGAGTGAGAATATAATTTGAGAACAGGAACTTGAAGATGTTCCACTATTTGTGAATGTTATTGTGATAGATTGTTATGATTGTTTAATACCAATATATGTTATGTATAGATGGAAAACTACAGAATAATTTGCTCTTTGTCAGCCAAAGCAATAATTCACTTTTTTTCTAGCCAATACACTTATAGTTTACTGTTGCTTTGGTCCAAATATTTTATTTAATTATTCAACCATATGTCAGTAGTAACTTTTAAAATGTGATGTTACAGGAACCTCATACATTTCTGCGTTACTGCAGGTTTCTGTAGGCAAGGTTTTAAAAATATTTTTATAATTGTTTTACGTGGAAACATCATATCAAACATGACGTATTAAGCACATTTTGTAACTTTTGCTATTAACTGTGTGTGGTGTAGTAAAGAACTTTAATTTTCAGAACTTTCATATGCAATAGATTGGATAGACAGACACTCTGGAAGTTAGGCTTTTTGTTAAAGTTTTGTGTCTTACATTTCTCTGAAGATTGTGTCCATCGAATACATTGCATTTTGCTTTTAAAAAGCATTGTATGTCATTTTGCCACTACATTTGCTTTGCACACACGTCAAACGATTGATTGACATTTAAGTATTGTATTTGCCTATTAGCAGCTATTGTACGTACAGTGATAAGCAAATAAATTTGTGGGCGAATATGTCCTGCTTTCCACCTCTTTTTCTTATACTGCGCATGTTATCACCCGATAAACTGTTCATCTGTCGTCTGAACTGAAAGGAGGGGCTTGTGCTGTTCGCGATTGCAAATAAGCAACTGAATGAAAATGGAATATTGAAAGTGGAATATTATCCTCACCAAATAATGTTAGACTAGAATTAAGAAATAACAACTTTAATCCTTAAAACTGAAAAAATCAGAATGAAGAATTATTTTCAGACGCCCGTTTTCAACAGTAAACCCGATGTACGTGTCTGCTTTTACCGATTTTTATCGGTTCTGCATAAGTTTTCTGTTATGAAATACAATACGTACTGCAACTATGATATTATGTTTGATACAGATACGCAATTTGTTATCGTGAGGTGTGCATATATATGTGGTTTCTGTAAGTTATATTGAACTGCAAGTGACACACAGGTTTAAACGGCTGACAAGGTTGCCGGAAAAACAGCAAACATCAAGACATGTAAAATCAGCATTTCCACTGCGAATCATCAGCAGTGCCCGCCCCTCTAGCACTGCAGCGGCTCTTTCCCGGGTTCTTTACGTCACTTCCTCTGCACCCAACTCTTCCGGTGCTTCCTACAAGGTGGAGCGGCTGCTGTCCGTGGTGCTGAAACCGTGAGTAGGTAAAGTACTACCTGACGTTATTTTATGATCACTCGGGAATTTTAAAGTCATGTCAGACTGGTGCCTGTGCATCTTTTCATGTGCCTTGGTTGCCTTTATTTTTAATAGCTTGTGTATGTTACGGATAAAACAATATTTACAAGTTATATAGTCTAAACATTTTGTAGAGATGAGTCTATTATTAAGGTTTTTGTAGATCGAGACTGAAAGAGAGATTTAACTTCGATGATTTTTATGAATTTACAATAACCTTGAAAAGAGACAACCACATCTAAGAAGGCACTGGATTTCAATTTATTGAAACAGACTGACATGTCAGTCTTTCTTGCAGTCTGCATTCTGCGGGTCCTTGCGTGAATGCAGGATTATGGTCTCTCTGCTGCGGCGCTTGCTGTCATTTACTTTGCGTTTCTCAAAAAGATGTGTCTGAAGTCGTACAGGAAAGATGGCTTGTGTGTCAGCAATATCACCAGGTTTATAAATTGCTTGTTTTCAGTGGTGCCGTGTTTCTCCTTCATTTAATTTATTTAGAAGATTGAAATTTGAGAAGGCAGACAGGGTCAACCAGTTCATGGAACGACGCGG
>JAODKC010000039.1:2353497-2378792 GCA_026777985.1 Mormyrops attenuatus
CCCCCCCCCCCCCCCCCCCCCCCCCCCCCCCCCCCCCCCCCCCCCCCCCCCCCCCCCCCCCCCCCTGCCCAGGGACCTAATGGTCAAATCCCTTTGCAGTCACAGGGGTTTCAACCAGCAACCTTTGGATCACAGGCACACTGCAGTAGCCCGACTTCACACTCTGCCTTCCCCAGTCATTCATTAAAAAGATAAAATAGATACAAGCATCTTCACATGGACAGTGTGATTTCGCAGCACCCTCCTTTGTTAGCCAGGTGGGGGACGGCGTGACACGGACATGTCTGGGGGGTCCCAGTGCAACGGGGCTCTGGAGAGGAGGTCCACGGTGCTAGTGGCGGAGACCCATGGGCAGCAGGTACTCAGTGTGCTCCAGGGCTTCCGTGAAAGGGGCACCCTCTTCGACTTCCGCATCCTGGTGCGGGGGGAGCGCATCCCCTGTCACCGCTGTGTGCTGGCGGCTTGCAGTGACTTCTTCAGGTACGGAGTGGCTTCCCAGCCCCCGGTGCCGGCTTAGCATGGCCCATTCCCCCTATTGTGTCCCAGGATGTCGCGAGGTGACAGAATTGGCTGGCAACCCCCCCACCCCCCAGGGTGGCAGACAGCTGCAGCCTCTTGTGTGAAGCCAGTGAAGTATTCACAACAACAGGCACTGTCCTCAGAGTCCATCACACCTGCTGCTCATGCCAAATGACTGTCTGATATCTGTCTCGATTTCTCCGCCCTGTTGCTTTTGTCTTTGTTTTACGTCCAGCAGCTGCAGCCAGTCGGGGGTGGGGACAGTGTCTGGAAGCACACATACGGAAATGGGCTTCTGTTATGCATGCACTCATTACTTAATGCATATAAGTTAAATTAAGTTCAACCTAATCGTCATTGTACAAAGTACAAGTACTCAGACTATGGAATGCAGTTTGGCACCTGTTCCAAAAAGTGCTAGAAATAGCTTGCAATGTATACACACACACACACACACACACACACACACGTGGTAAATGTACACCTATCCAGTGGTATATAACGCATGCATAGTGTTGTATAAATATTATGCATGTGCAGCAGCTATAACCGCAGTAAAAGAATGTATACGCATATAGTGTCACTATAGTGTAAACAGACAGACTAAATGTTGGTCGTTCTGGGTCTTGAATGCTTGACGTCAGCGTCAGCGATCTGCATGTTACAACACGTAATGCGCAAAGTTCCCGCAGGTGACGTTCCACCCTCATCCTGCACAGGGCCATGTTCGAGGTGAACATGCGGGAGCGGGACGATGGCAGTGTCACCCTGAGCCATCTCTCCCCCCGAGCTGTCCGCGCCTTCCTGGACTTCGCCTACACGGGCCATATGGAGATCACCGAAGAGAACGTCGACATGCTCTTCCAGCTCTCCTCCTTCCTGCAGGTCTCCGTGCTCTCCAAGGCCTGCAGCGACTTCCTTATCCGGACGCTGGAGCTGCACAACTGCCTGCAGCTGCTGGCCATCGCCGAGGGCTACGGCTCCACCTGCCTGCAGCGGCGCGCCCTCGAGTTTGTCACGGGTGACTTCTATTCACTCACTAAGATCCCCGACTTCCTGGATATGAGCGCCAGCGTGCTGGAGACGTGCCTGTCTGCCGACGAGCTGCAGGTACCAGATGAGGAGGCAGCACTGCGAGCGCTACTTCTCTGGGTTGGGCACGACCCAGAGGCCCGCTGCCATCTCCTGCCACGCCTCCTGCGCCGGGTGCGGCTGCACCAGCTGCCCACAGACGTGCTGGAGGAGCTGATTGGCTCCGAGGCCCTGCTGTCCGGCGACGGGGATTGCGCCTGCATTCTTAGCAGCGCACTCTCCGGCCTGCGCGAATTCGCTGGTTTCTACCCAGACGCCCGGCCCGCCACGGCTGAGAGCTACATCTACGTGCACAAGACAGAGGAAAATGGCGAAATACGGCACACCTTCTGCTACAGCATCCGGGCAGACCGCTGGCGAGAGCTCCCGCAGACCCAGGTAGCGGACATGCCGGGCTCCAGCCTCTCCAGCTATGGGGAGAAGTTGTTTGTCACCGGTGGCTGCCATGGCAACTGTTGCCGGGCAGTACGCCTCCATATAGCTGAGCCATTCCACAATGCCACAGACGAGGTGTGGTGCTACTGCCCCCTGCAGGACAGCCTGGCACCGGTGCCACCCATGCAGAAACCGCGCACCATGCACACCTCGGTCATGGTGATCGACCGTGTCTACGTTATTGGTGGCAAGACGCGGGGGGCCAGGAACATCCGCAGCCTGCTGGATGTAGAGTACTATGACCCCCTGGGCCGAGCCTGGTGCGCCGTCAGCCCATTACCCCGGGGCATATACTACCCCGAGGCGAGTGCCTGCGGCAGCATCATCTATGTCCTGGGGTCGGAGGTGGAGATCGCCGACGTCTTCAACCCCTCGCTAGACTGCTTCTTCCGATATGACACCGTGGCTGACCAGTGGAGCCAGTTGGTGGCAGAGTTTGGCCAGTTCTTCCACGCCACACTGGTGAAGGCCGTGTCGGTGTGCAACGTACTCTACCTGTGTGACCTCTCCACGTACAAGGTGTACAGCTTCTGCCCAGAGACATGTGTGTGGAAGGGAGAGGGCTCCTTTGAGTGTGCCGGCTTCAATGCCGGTGCCATCGGTGTCGCCGACAAGATCTACATCCTGGGCGGCGACTACTCACCGGACGAGATCACGGACGAGGTACAGGTGTACCACAGCGGCCGCTCTGAGTGGGAGGAGGTGTCACCCATGCCGCGGGCACTCACTGAGTTCCACTGTCAGGTCATACGCTTCAATCGCTACCGGGACCCTTGGAAGGTGGAGCAGTGAGTCAGTGGCCGGGGGCCACAAATCAGAGAGGGGGTGGGAGTGGGGCGGTTGCAGGGGGGCAGGAGGCAGGGCTGCATGCGAGTGCATCATGATGAAGAAGAGGAGCAGAGGGGGGAACAATCTGCAGGGCTGCTGCCTTTAAGCTTAAAGTCTGCTTCACCCAGTTCGACTCCCATCCACGAAGACCCACACTGACTCCGCTCACCATCATGAACCTCCTACCATCTCCCAGCACGTCAGGACACCACAGCCAGTGGGGGGTGCTAGCGGACTCATCTGCTTCTCTATTGATATCCGTTCTGCCTGTTTAGCATTTTTAAATACTTTCTATAGCTGGCCGGTGTTAAACGACAAACTGAGTTTGCCGTTCTGGTTCATTTCCGTTTAGATGTGCTGATCATGATTTCATCCACCGTCCCCCGATGTCCGCTGATGTCTCTCTCAGTACAGTATGTGACTCCGTCTATATGTACTGCTCGCGCCGTAGCACTGCTCCCTGCAGGAGAATTCAGGTAGTGCCTAAAATATCCGATGCCTTCCAGGCTTTCGCCGTGTTTGCTGCGCGTTTCCAGGTTACTTTCCCCTTTCTGGCATGGTAAAACAGGGACATTTCCATGCACAAGTAACGAAAGACACAGACCGAACCAAACAACAGCTGTCAGCGGTGTGAAAGCAGCATGATCCAATGTAAAAGCAAACATATCTTTAAACGTGCTTTCTCAAGCTTAGAGTGTCACACACATGGGTCCACAGCAGATGCACTGCTGCAATATGGATAAATAACACAGGGAGAGGCTGCCCAGAGGTGGACATTTACGGTCCTGAAAGTAAAAATCCAGACCACGATTTTGTTTCCAGGAATATTTTCAGTACTCTGACTGTGACACTTAATGTTCAACGCGTTGGTTGAATCAAAATTTTTACTTTCCAGACCTGAATTGTCCACCTCTGATCATCCCTGCAGGAGTGAGGCTTGCTGGAGCAGATCTTCGCCTGGGCCTGGTTGTTAAGCACTGACGGGAACTCATACCCTGGTAGGACTGCGGTAAGAAGGGCCAGGCTGTCGTATCAATAAGCATGCAAGCTGAAGCAGCAGTTTCAGAACACCCACATAGGAAAAACAGGATCATTGCCAAAAATAGGAAGATCAGTAGGTATTTATGGTACTGTGTGTAATGTTATTGGGTTGATTACCAAAGGTTGGTTTGATGTAACCAGAAAACATCTAAAAGTTTATTTCCAGGCTTATAATGATGGAATGGCTTACAGATCCGACGTTAACTGGTACATAAAAGTTTCCAATTTGTGACTTGTTTGGAATGCTGCAATAAAGTGTGTCAGTGTCAACATGAAGAGGTGCTGGCTGCGCGTTGCTATGACAGCACAGCCGACCAGGGGGAGGGGTTTCTGCACAGATCATCTGAAGCAGACACGTCCTTCTGAAGACGTCAGTACTCCTAAATGCCTAAAGACGCCAGAATGTTCTCAACTCGTGACTTTGCACAAGACAAACTCAAGATGCACCTGTGACTTCATTGTTTTTTATTCCAGAAATTGTAAACAGACCTTTTTCTCACATTGATAGGTCTTTCGATTAAGATGAATAATTAGTGTGGCACCTTGATGCACATGAATTAATTACAGTTAGCCTTTTTTAATCAATTAAAAGTTTCTGTACAAGAAAAAAATGGAAACAGGCATATAAGTTGAATGTTCTCTCAAATATGATCTAAAAACACACAAAAACATACTAAAACAAGCATAGAAATATTATTGGCTAGAATGAATTTGTTTAACTTTCTTAAAGCTAAAGAAGTTTAAGTGTTGATGCATTTAAAGGCTTGAGGGAAGATTGTCACAGTGATACACAATAAATTTAGGTGTCAGATTCGAGATGGGGTTCAGTTTAGTGTTGGGGGAGCGGTACCCTGCATGACCTCTTCTCGTGGTCGGTACCTGCACCCCCCTCCATGCTTCATGCCATCTTCACCCCTACGAACTTTGGTAGGATCTGACCAGCAGCCACATCAGCAACACAGTGATCAAGACGATCATGAAGTTGAGGAAGAGTTCTTGCACAGATCGTTCCATCCTGCCAACGGAGAGGGGGGTATGTCAGAGGTGGGAAGGGCAAGGTGGGTCAACCTTCAGAGTCTGTGGCTGCAGAAGAAGGTGGTGCTAGGGGTGATGCTCCTTCTCACCAAGGAATCTTGGAGGAAAGACAACAAAGAAAAGAGAAGAGGGGGAAAAGGGTTGAGCTGAAACTTTGACCAGAGTTTGCAGTGCTGCACACAGTTAAAAACTAAAAACAGGAAGTGACCTTGAGTTGCGGGTCCGGGTAAATAAATCACCGTAGCACAGAGCTGGCCGGAGGTGGGGGGTGGAGTGAGGCACAAATATCAATCATGTGCTTTTTTAACACCATTTGCCAAATGCACAAATGCTCAGTATTGTTTTCATCCGATGTTGCCAAAGGGTCCTTCTAGAAGCGCAGATGTCAAAGACGTTAATCCTGATTAGGTTACGGGAAGCTTTTGGCTCACCTAGCAATCAAGACGATCGGTGACTTTCTAAAAATACAGTATGCTATCCAACAATATTGGGGCATTCCAGGATCCCCAAAGTCCAGACCCATCTCAGTTAGCATAGTGTCAGCTGCCAACCACGTCTGTAAAAACTCCACTTAAAAAAGCTTTTGGGAAATGCCTATAAAATGAAGACCGGTTCTCATAAATTCACATTGCATGTAATGCTTCTGGAATTTCCATCCCGAAATTACAGGTATCATTCGACAGGTGACAGACCTGAAGTATCTCATATTTCTTCCCCACATTTAGAGTGCATCCTGTTAGTGGTAATAAATTCCTCCATGTTTCATAAATTCCTTCCAGATTCAAAATCACAACACATTTTATAAATCTCTCCTGAACAAAAAAAAAATCCCCGTCATTTTCTGCATTTTCTACATTGTATGACTTTGATGGTGTATGAATTCCTCTCCATATTACGTTCATGAAGTTGATAAATTGCTATGCATTACATAAATTCAGTTTATAAATTGTGCTACCAAAAGGATGCAGCAACACTGAAGTGAGTCGCCAGGTGATGGCGCGGAGGCTGCAGGTAGGCCTACCTGACAGAAGGTGGGAACGCTGTCTCGGCTCTGCTGGCAGGGCGTGAATTCTTAGCTGAGGGCACTTCTGCTCCTGTTGTCAGGCTCGGACAGGTCCTTCTGGTCCAGGTCTCACTCTGGTCCCACTAAAATAATCGGGGGGGCAAGGAGGGGCCACACCAGCGAACGTGTCACACTGCATGCACTCACACCCCTTTTCTGGGGCACCATCAAGGGTTTTTAAGGTGGGGACAGGTCTGATTTGTGAACTAGGCAGAGATTATTCTGTTGAATGATTGGTTGGGGAAATAGATTGAAGCAAAAGTAAAAGAGTTGTCATTTTTTATTACATGAGTCGTGTTCACTTCACTGCAATTTTGCTGAGCAAGCCCTCATACTTGCAGTTTCCTCCTTAGAGTTTGCCTTCTTGCTTAGAGACAGTTTCCTTATTCAGCTGCTTCATCAAGTGCCAACCCCCTCCCCCAAAAGCCTGGTGACACCCCCCGCCCACCGATCCAGATCCAAGTTAAGAGAAACCACATTATACTGACATGTCTCCTTCTGGGGATGCAGGAATGGCAGGTATATCAGGAGACTGCATCCCCCTCACAGCCAAGTTCATGCACTGTGCTTCCGATGATAGTGACACAGCAACAGCAAACATGGCAGACTCCTGTGTTCAGGTGGCCTCTCGGATGTAACGGACACGCCCACTGATGCCTGACGATTGGATCCGGGATCCAGCGAGATTCCACCTCTATTTCCATATGGCGGCCTTGAGGGGCAGGCTCCCTCGCCAAAGAAATGCAAAGGACCTGGTGTTTGTTCTGACAACTCCAACTTCAGCAAGGGACAGAAACCATGACCGCCACCGTGTGGCACGCAGCGCAGGATATAAGGCCCCTTTGTCATGTCAGTGATGGCAGCCCGTCTCATTACTTTATAGGCTCAGCTGTGCCAAAAAAGATAAAAGACTCTGTTAGGACCAGGTCTCCTCTACAGTCCAATTGGTTGCCAGAATCAGGGCAGGAATTCAAACAGGATGGAAGAAGGAAAATGTGGCATAGAGGGGTCCCTGACACTTTGAGAGAATGCCCACACTATCCCTGATGAATGACTCGCTCACTGTCCCATGTCATCAGTATGGATGGGAGAACAAGCTCCTGTACTCACACCTTTAGCCCTTGACACACAACACACTGAGCTTCCACATTCCCCTGGGTGTTGTAATTTACCCATGATTCCTAAAATATATGGAAAATATAGCAACTAAGCTGAGTCAATGCCCGGCATTGCAAACTATGCTCGTTTGAGGGCCATTTTTGGCTCTCAGATGTTTAGTTGCACTGTGAGCCCCAGAAGCTCATGGCAAGGCATGTTGATCTGGCCAAAAGGCATGGGCGCACCGCCACCAGTGACAGCTGTCCACACCTTCTGCTGGTATGCTGCACTGAAAATAGATTTTGACGGATTATGCCAAATTAAAAAGTGATATATAAAGTGTCCACCACTCATTAAGGCTCCACATTATGTAACAATGAAGGCTGGTCCAAGCACTTGTACAGTGAATTTACAAAATAGCAATATGAGCCTTGTACTTAAAGCAAAAAACTAGAGGAAGGCTTTAGCTTAATGGGAGGGCATTTCCAGCGCATTCTAGGGGTATAATGAAGTATTAGAGGATGTGTTATAATTCTTATTATAGAAAGGTGGCGTGAGAGGAGAGGGATTGTTTTTCCATCAGCAGGAGCATAAGCAGCCTAGCTTTGCTCTGAGGGAATCCTGGCCACCAATCTGGAAACCGTTCAGACCCAGTGATGAAGCAAGACAGGTGGGCTGCCCTATCAAATACATCTATATTTCACCAGATCCCACTCCTCCTGGGGAGGGGGAGGGGGGCACAACAATACAGAAAAGTCCAGGCCCCCTCTTTGGAGCAGACAGGAAGAATTTCAACCACGGGAATGCTGCAGCTGATGCCTGCGCACCTCCCGGAGGGCGAGCTTAACGGGAAAACCTGAGCCCTTGCACCAGCACCTCCTCACAGAAGATGCCCAGAATTAGCAGCCCCTCTGTAAAAATCAGGCCACACAGGACCTCTGACACTTTGCCTGGTTTTACTGCTGTGGCAGGATATGAAACACCCCATAATACTCTTCATGGCACAGATCACACAAGCTGACGTGGGACTGGCTGATGCAGACTGGAAGGCAGCATATCAGAGGACAAAATATGGTGCCATTGAGTTGTATGGAATTGACTCACATTTTAGAGACATGGCAGCACATCCCTCACTGGGAATGTTGCAGCATGTCAAAGGTCTGGGATATAACAGAGAGAGGTCAGGGATAATACTGTATCCCACCTATCAGAAGCTTGCAGCTGTGAATTTCTGACATAAAAGCTACTAAACACATCCTTTCACACCCTGTTTGTTGTGTACCTGTTGGTCTCCACTGCCGAGAACTTCAGACAAACCAGACTGCTGCTGACACACCAGCAGAGGATTCCATTGCAAATCCAAGGGTGAATTTCACAGTGAAGGTGAGAGGGGGGAAGGCTGAGGGACTCAAGGAATGCCAGGCGGCGGAATTTTCCAGGAAGAAGTCCAAATTACAAAGAGCTCTGTATAATTACCCCACAGAAAGAATGGTGTTGGGGGGGGGGTACTTTGAACAGGTGGGGAGATCTCTTCAGGGACTTTGGCAGTGTACAATGTCAGTGCCAACTTTATAGGGCAAGACAAAAATGTGAAAGCATGTGTACGCTCATATATCTATTTTAGTTTGTAATGTATTTTATATTTACGCATTATATATATACAATTTAAATCATTTACAATACAACAACATTTTTACATGAATGCAGGGAGGAACTATTTGTTGAATCCTGGTTTCCTTCCGGCAGAATTAGGAGTAGCACCATGGCAGCAAACTGCGGCAGGAGCGTGGAAACCGTCAAAAAGAATAAAGAGGACAAAAAACGCCTTCGAAAGGAAATAAAAGTTAGCCATACGTTATTGAGACATGAAGGTATTAATACGGTGTCGTTTCCGACAAAGGTAACTTTCACTGTAATGTATTAGTTCACATCAATCTCCTTATTAAAGTGGCTGGGATTCATAAAAAAGTAACACAGACGCCCGCAGTTCGTGGTCGCCTTGTTATTTAGTATAATATTAACACATAATTTAATAAAACGTGTCTCCTTGGCAGATAAACTACCATTCACGGATATAATCTGAAAATTGAAGCAACATAAATCTTACAAACATGCAATTCAAAGCAATTAAATATTAATGATATGGCGCATACGATCATACCAAACCTTCGAAGATGTGTTGAAAATGTTTACAAAAACGAATTAAGGATGCATAATTCGTGGGTGCTCCTTTCCACATTTCAGAACCTGGCAGTGGCTAACGGGGGCCTCGGAAACGGCGTCTCCCGAGAGCAGCTCCTGGACGTGCTGGGACAGAGCGGCCATGTGGAGTGCCTGCTTATGCCCCCCAACAAGCCCTATGCATTCGTCACCTACGGGACTGTCGAAGACGCCAGGCGATGCCAGACGTCGCTCGGCGGCAGACATCTTCAGTGCCAGGGGCAAACTATCACATTGTACTTTTGTTTTGTGGAGAAAGGTAACAGCCGGATTTTTAAAATGTATGAATTCCACAAACTAGATGTCCACATAACCACGATGTTTTACGTAGCTATACTGTCAGCGTGTTACAGATTTATTCATAAACACGGAAAGATATGGTGACATCCCTAATAACCGTTGTTAACGGTGTAAAATTCCGTGTTTTTTTATTTGGTCGAAAGGTGGCAGTGTCACCAAATGAGACCTCAGTGTGGCTGTGGAACTACTCCTTAACGTCACCCGGAGCATCCATTTCCCTCTCCCTGTCTTTGCAGTGGACTACAACTTCTGCTCCAGTGCAGAACTTCCTCCTGGCCTCAAGGTGTTAGAGGACTTTGTGACGCCGGAGGAAGAGACTGGTCTCCTGGAAAGTTTGGACTGGGTGTCCCTTGATAATGATGTCACTGGTGTGTGGCTGAGTTTGCATGCCTCGACCCCCCTGTACTTTTCATCTCAGGTCCCTAAAAGCAGAACTGCAGTGTTAGCAACTGAGGACCATACCAAAGATTTGTGTTATATTCTTTTTCTACAAACAGACTACAATGGCTCTGCCCAGTGGACTGGTGACATCGTCTCTGGATTCACTGAGAGATTAATTAATGGGTTATTGATTTCCATGCGCTTGGGACTAAAAATGAACACTAGTGTGGTCCTAGATAAGTCATTCCTTTTCCAAAAGAAATCTTTGTATTTCTTCACATATGTCCCTTCTGTTTTATCATTCAGCACAGAAGAGTCTGAAACACAGGAAAGTAAAACACTATGGATACGAGTTTCTGTATGGGACCAATAATGTGGACAAAGACAAGCTGCTGCCTGGTATGTTTTTTATTTTTAAATGCATTTCTTTTTTATTTTGGGGAAGTTATAGTGTTCGGTATGTTTGTTACAAGGAAAAGTATGCAGTTATCTAACATGAACAATACCCTGATCTTTTCTGGAATATTTCCATCTGTGTTGTTATTTTAGACGCTCAGAGGTGAATATTTGCTTTCTCTTCAGGCCTTCCTAGTGTCTGTGACTTTGTGCTCGAAAAGTGCTTGAAGGAGAACATCATGAACATTAAACCTGACCAGCTGACAGTCAACCAATACCAGCCAGGACAAGGTGCCCTGCTTTTCCACCAGAGGGCAGTAGACGCCTTGCACATTAACCTATTGGTCCAAAGACAGTTTTATTAAAATGTTATGTTTTGATGTTGTTAGGTATCCCACCTCATGTAGACACTCACTCTGCCTTTGAGGACACCATCCTGTCGTTAAGTCTTGGAGCTAAGGTATGGTGCTAATTTTAATTAACATTTATGGGGGGAAAGAAATTATAGCTGGTATTTCCTTGCATCACAGTTGATCTCGAAAGGAATTCTGGCCCCTAGATTGTGAACAGGAAAAGGCAGTGCCTCTCTGTGTTAAGAAAGCAAACTGTCCCCCCTGGTGACAAATGCATAGTTACATTTTCTGTCTTCCTCTCAGGTTTTCTGCATTTAATGTTCATGCATGGGCAGTGTTCCTGTACAGTATATTATGTGTTAATCCTAAATTTGATGTAGGAGAAAAAAATGGTGCTGAGATGATCTTCAGGATGTCAAGTAGGGTTGCATGATAACACATTGTGATTAGATGGCGCATGTGCAAAAATCACTAGGGCTTTAGGTGACATTTGTCCAGACGCCGGCTCTTCGATTCTATACAAACATTTACTTGAGCCTACAATTTGGTAAGCAGATCAGTAGTGTGCCTAAAACATCAATGACATGTTTGTTAAATTCAGGTAGCGGAGCACAGCACATGCTACTGTTTTGGTATATCATGGAAGCGATAAGCACTGAAGTGGAGGTGAAGAAAGGGACAGATTAGCAGCCACAACATGATTTAAAAGAGGAGATACTGTGGATAAACAAGGTAACAAAGATGTCGGTGGTGTGGCAGTATATTTTGCAGTTTAAAGTCAGACATGTTTATTAAACAAGGATATGCTGAATTTCCTTAGACAGTCAAAACTAGAGGTCCCAGAACATGTTCCAGTAGGATCTGGCACAAATTAAGCACTGATTAGAACAGACTGTGCACCTGACAGGATTCCTGCGCGCTTGGGCTATTTCCACCCTGTGTGCTGTCTCATTTAAGGGCAATGCGGGGAATCTGTGTACATTTTCCGTCAGCCCTCAGCACAGTCGCGCTCGAATGGACAGAGGCAAGTTGCTTATTAAAGACAGCTTGTGGTTTGAGGCTTCAGGGAGCAGCTGTGAGGGGGAGCTCAGGAGGAGATGTGAGGTCTGTGGAAGCCTTTGCAGATACTCCTCAGAGTGAGCACTAGCCGTCTGACGGTGGAGAGTCACTCATTCTGTCTGCAAACTGCAGGAAAAGTCCGGCAGAGGCATGGCCGGTTTCCTCACTAGCAATGATGTCATCAAACATCAGGGAGGCACTGTGGTGCCTGATTAATTTGCTGGTTCAGCCCCCAGGATGCTTGGAGCCACAGTGCATGCCCCCCCCCACCCCCCTGCTGGCATAGATGTGAAGGACAGCAAATCACTTTCCCAGCTCCATCTTTGATTCAGGGGTGGGGGGGGGGGGGTGCTTCTCATTTTTGTCCCTGCCTGGGATTTGTTTCTGTGATGACCACGCTATGTCACCCACCCCACATGGTTCACTCCTGTATGTACGTGATTTATCTCATTTTCACATGACTGAAAGCTGACCTGTTCCATAAAAAATATGTTCTTTCCTGTCATCCACAGACGGTGATGGACTTCCGGCACCCCGATGGACGCTCAGTCGCTGTGGTGTTACTGAGGCGGAGCCTGCTGGCGATGAAGGGCGAGAGCCGCTACCTCTGGACGCATGGGTGAGGGAGACACTGCCCCCTATGGCCTGGGAGGACTGCAGTTACAGTTGCTGTCTCAGGTTATGATTAACTCGTTGATATCACGTGATTCCTTCAGAATAACTCCCAGGAAACTTGACATAGTTCCCGCGGTTGGCGGTGAGCGGCCAGGTGTGGTGACCTGTGACCCTCGTGACCTAACGCTGAGTCAGCGGGACACCAGGACCTCCTTCACCTTCCGCAAAGTCCAGCACACCCCATGTGAATGTGGTGAGTCCTGGTGGAAGTACTGTCGGAAAGCTGTGATTTCAGCGTTTATCAGTAGATTTTATTCTTTAACACTGACATTTGTTTTTGAGCCATAACTAAGGAAACTTTATTACTGTGTGGCACAGTGGTTAGCACTGTTGCCTCGCACCTCTAGGACTGGGCTTTGAGTTTCCTCTCTGTCACCTTGTGTGTGGAGTTTGTATGTTCTCCACGTGTTGTCGGAGGGTTGTGCCCATAGTTTCCAGGATAAGTTCCCCCCACGACCCTGCATACGGTACCAGTCCAAAGTTTTTGCACACACTGACATTTTCTACATTTGCATGTTACTCACTTAACATTTACTAAAAATACACTCTATTCTTAGCTAATAATTGAATATACAGTATGTTCACCATTTGAGTACCATTATTAGCAAGGAAATCTATCTTGAATTCATCAAAGTAACCTCCTCTAGCAGTTATGACAGCAGAGAAAATTCAAGGAAAATACTGCTCTCTGTCATGGGATGAAACAGGTACCTTGTTCATTTATAGTTAAAGGACAGCCTAGAATTTGACTGCCATCACCACTCAACCAGTTAATAGGATGTCAGACATGCAGTGTTACATACTCTTTCCATGTTATAATGGAAACTTGTTTTATTTGACTTATATTTTCATTTATAGTTGTTCATTCAACTTTCCAAAGCTTAACAAGAATAAAAAATCTGCAGTTTATGAAATAAATGGAAAATTGGTAAAAAGTCTGTGGTGTGCAAAATCTTTTGACTGGTAGTGTAGGACAAGCGGGTGCACAAGTTGCATCCATCCATCCATCCATCCTTCCATCCATCCATCCATCCATCCATCCATCCTAATGTTAATGTGTTGATGGGATACCACTTTCTGACTGCATATTAACCCAGGAGCTGACCTCCTTTTCTCATGTGCGGACACATCCACCACAGCGTACCCATCTGCCTGTGACAGTCAGCAGCCCCTGCAGGACCCCCCCGGGCCCCCCCTCCCCCGCAGTGACACAGACGCCGCACACCTGGAGTCACAGTTCGTGCACGCCGTGTATGAGGAGATCGCGGGCCACTTCAGCGGCACACGCCACTCGCCCTGGCCGAGGGTGGCGGCTTTCCTGAGCTCGCTGGCCCCTGGCGCCCTGTTGCTCGACGTCGGCTGCGGGAATGGGAAGTACCTGGGCCTCCGTCCGGACGTGTTTGCGGTACGAGCTGCCTGGGGTGGCTGACCACGTCCCATGCTGCCAATGCCTGCATCGTCTGCTTAAATAAATCACAGACCGTCCTCTTTAAAGCTTAATTCACAGCTTTAAAGCCAGGCAATATTTTCTGCTGAACAGGGACTGTTTGCATAAGGCTCTTGTTGAACATGACTGCCCCCATGTGGTGCAGGTAATATTGCAACATAGGGTATTTGTTAAACACACGGTGAAATATTACTCTAGTAGTCTCTAGTCTAGTGACCCCAAGATTTCTGATGTCACTGTCGGTTTGCGGTACAGGAATGTAAGAGGACTAAAATGAGTCTAGACCAGGCCAAAGGCCAAGCCCAACCTTTGTGTAAAATCTAAAATCTGACCATGGTCCCCAGTTTGACATGTAAGAGGTTCTGTTTTATCCAGTAGCTTCTGAGCCTTGGGGAGTGCTAACGTGGCTCATAAAATGAAATGAAATTTTCCCCCGACTAAGAGTTTTATTGCGAACATTATTACAGCTATCAGTATCCTCCGCATTATGCGAAGATAAAACGGCTAAAGGCTGTACTATTTCATCTTGCATGGTGGTTTTGTGTTGGAAACGTTACCAGGGTAAGATGGGGGACTGGGGCTCCCAGAGGCCCCGAACGTCACCTGCCAGCCTCATTTATGGCTGGTACACAAAATATATGTTAAACAGGCTGCAGGACCTGGTGGATGCTGCAATAAATCAGGGGATTTCAAAACAGGATAATAGGTGTCATATTTATTGTTTACAATGTAAAATATTACCCCTGATTTACTAGCTTTATCCTTTTTGCGTGAAGTAAATTCAGCAGTTAATTCTGAGGGTGAGGTCTGTGCAGCTGTGTGAGGTTAAAGGTCAGGGAGAGAGTATTGCTGTACAAGGACTGAGTGCACACTGCCCCCTGCAGGTGGGCTGCGATCGCAGCCAGAGCCTGATGCAGATCTGTGCCGAGCGCGGCTTCCAGGCCTTCACGTGTGATGCGCTGGATGTCCCGCTACGCGGCGGCGTGTGCGACGCCTGCATCTCCATCGCCGTCATCCACCACTTCTCCACGGAGGTAGGGTGCAGTCACTGGAAAAAGGGCACTTCCCCTTCTGTCTATGAGTGTCCGCCCCCACCAGATTCACTGGTACATTACCAAGCCAGCCTGGTGTATGTCGAGTATAATATGGTGCATCGTTGTGGCAATTTTGGCTGATACTGATAATTAATTTCCTGTAGCACGTCTGTGAAATTCACCATGTTATGTTAGCATCAAACGCTAGGCTAATTAACATTAGCTTACATAAATTTGCATTACGAATCCATTCCGTTCAGCTGTCCTCTTTAAGTAGGAGGTTGTTTCATATTCCAAGTTATCGGGAATGCGATCTTCAATAAAACTAATAATGAATAATATATAGAATATGCTTTTTTCCCTTCAGATAATCTATACGTACCAATGCATATCATAGGTATCTTCGTCTGTTTTGACCAATCAGATGGTGATGAGACAACCAGCTTGGTTTATTGGTGCTTTTGACCCTGCTTACACGTCTGCGCAGTATGGCTGAGTGTGGTTTGGTTCCGAGTGGCAGTGGAAAAGCACAATATTAATATTCACTAAAGTCTAAATATTGGCCAGCAATATCAACCCATATCGACATATCGGACTCAGGGTGGCGTATTGATTTTTAACAAACATCGGCCGATATCAAGATGTTAACCAGTATGTTATGCCCTTCTAGTGTAAACCTTTAAATTTCTTACACCTGGAAGGGATTAAACATGTCCACCATCTAGGATGACAGTCTTCGTCATGCTAAAAGTATTGTAGCTCACACCGCTGTCTGTCCAGGGGAGGAGACTGTCGGCCATCAAGGAGCTGATTCGCCTGCTGAAGCCAGGGGGGCGAGCCCTAATTTCCGTGTGGGCGCTGGAGCAGGAGTTCAACAAGCAGAGGTCCAAGTACCTGAAGAAGACGAAGGAGGAGAATGTGTGTCCGGTGAAGGACCACATCACCATCCCGCCTCCCCAGGAGCATGCTGGGAAAGATCTCTCTTTGGTACAGAACGGTCAGACCACACTGAGCATACACACCAACCGCACGACTTTCAGCTCTCAGGACTTGCTGGTGCCTTGGCACCTGAAGGGCACGACACAGAAGAGGCCAGAACCACTGGCCCATCTCACTGACAGTGTGACAGAGCCAACACCTGGCCCCATTTTTCATCGCTACTACCACGTCTTCTGTGAAGGAGAACTGGAGGACCTGTGTGGGAAGGTGGAGAATGTGACCATTCAGAGCAGCTACTATGACCAAGGGAACTGGTGCGTAATTTTGGAAAAGACTGATGCCGTGGCATGCATGGGAGGATCAGAAAATGAGCTTACCATCTGATCCGTTAATGACAGCAATGGTAAAATAACTGCCATTGTCGGTTTTACTGCAAAATTTCAATAATGAAATGAAAGAGGATTAATAAAATGTGAAATATGAGTACCCTTCATTTTTATAAAATATCCACTTTATGGACTTATCAGCCTGCATTCAACAGCTTCTCTCTCTCCTCTCTCTATCTGCATTTACTTTATTGAGTGGACACTTTTGTCCAAAGTGATGGACAAGTGAGACACATAGCACATTACAAACACATGGCTGTTGAGCAGCAGTCGACCAGGCAAAAGTGCAGTTAAGTTGAGCTTCCGATAAACGCCATATTATAAGTGTAAGCGGTTTTGGAGCAAGAGCTACACAACATCTGCCAAACAAAGCAATAATCTAATAAGACAAATTAGCAGAAAGTGCAATATTAGAAGCATTCAGGGAACATGGTGTGATGTAGGATAGTGGAGGTGTTTCTGAAATGGGGATCTTGAAGGTGGAGAGGGAATCTGATGGCCAAACGTGATTTGGCAGCTCATTCCACCATCAGGGAGCCACACGTGACAAATGTCTATGGTGGAGGGATGTTCCAAGGCGTTGGTCCCTACATCACTACTCGCTTTCTTTCACACTGCGATCTGCAGTGATGCCCTACAGCATTCTTTAATAGGCTTGCTTTATTGGTAGCGGCTGAGGATGGCTTTCACAGAACAGTTTTAATAAGTTACTGTAGAGAGAAAATGATTCATTATATTGCTGTGTGGTTGAAGCTGTTGGATGATGTGCCGAGACATTGCATATGTAGGAAACCTATTGAATCCTTTCCATGGGATAGCATCACTTGTTAAAAGCCCTTGAGGAGAAAAAAAACAGAAAGTTGTCTGACGCTCGTTTTAATAGGTAGTGATATTGTAACATTTTCTAAAGTGCTTGTAACCGATTGCGACCACTGAGACTTAAATGCAACACACATATGTGGGTTTAATAGTGGAATTGGAATGATGCAAGAATGTAGTATGAGTGGCCTCAGCGTCTTGTGAGAAACTGCACAACACATACGATAATTTCTTAGACATTTAAGTTTGCTGTAAGGCCTCTTCTGTCGGAAACGAGGGCTCTATTGTCGTGAATAATTTTACGACAGTGTTTCCGGCAATGTCATGGCGGCGTTCGGAGGTACGTTTGAAAGTTCAGAAAGCATCGAGAGCAGAAGAGAATCTAAACGCAAAGAAAGAGAAGAGGTACTCCGGAAGGTAACTAACAACCCGAAGCAGCCTAGACAATATGTTTGTATCGAGGCCGCTAATCGACCAAAAAAAGCGTTTGGGCTTAATGTGAGAACGCAGTGGCTAACATTAGTTAGCTTGTATCTGAGCCGAAGCTGACAGATGTGAATCTTGTAATAATAATAATATTATTGTCAGCTATGTAATTTGGAGGCACACCTGGTCGAGGCTCCGCTTGGTTAGCCAGATAATGGTATTTGCCTGTACAGTTCTCCTCTGTCGCACCATATTTGTATGTTTTATTCTCGGAGTGACATGGAAAAGAAAAGTGAGGGCCCACTGGTCTTATACTGACGGTAGCTGTACTACGTTATAAAATGTAATATGTTAAACACCCGGTGACTGTCCACCCACTGCATTGTATTTCACGCTGTTTTAAATATTCCACTTCTCCATTTTACTAGCAATTTACTAACTCTGTGATCATTTGCACATTTTCTCCCCGTTGCACATCCTACTTGCTTATTTATTGACCGCTTGTTCTTACATGGCACGGTCGTCTGTCCTACTGTACCACCATGCACCTGTCCCCATCCCTACAAGTGTGGCACAAGAATTTCTCTATGTTCCTCCGAACAGATGTGACGGTAAAACTTAAATATAATGGGAACGTATTTATTACCACGGTAAAGTCACCAGCGAACTAAACAGTTGGTAACGTCACCAGTTAATCTGGCTATTTCATACACATTGTCTGCGTAGGAATCTTTCTTGCTTCACGATACATGAAAGCCTCGTATCAAGCTGTGTTCCCTGACGTTTTGTAGGTTTTCTTAAAGAGTTTAGTTGTCTGGGTGTGAGTTAATGGGTTTTCCTCCTGTATTATGGGGATTTTACACGGGAAATTAAACTCTGCCCAGGTGGTAATCCTAATGCTAATGCCAGGGGGAAGAGTACTTATTTCAGACATCAGACTGCTAGATGTTGAACCCTTTCAGATGGGCTCGGTTCATTAACACCACATTATAAATGCGGCAGACGATCAATTTAATTCCCCCAGGTAGCCCGCCGGCCACTAGATGGCACCGTGTCCCTTCTCAATACTGACTTCAATAATGGTTGTTTTGTATTACAACAATCTACAGTAATTTGTATTGTATTTATGCATTCATTTTCATCTGGCTGTTGAGTGTTTATTATTGGTTTTTAGTTACAGATTCTGTTACATTGACATGAGTCGGTTTATCTAAATATCTAATGTTTAGAGCTGGTCACTAGTTTTTGGGTTTAGTAATTTTAGCTATATGGTAGTTTTAGGGAAATGTTTATGCTTAAGTATGTTATTTTGAGGGTCCAAATCAATAAAATGTTTCTTTCGAAAAGTGCGCCCTCATTAATCCCTCTGAAATAGTTAAGAATTGATATACCTTGATTTGCTGTAATTCAGCTACTCAGGCTAATGCAAGTTTAATGTAATGGAAAATGAATAGCGAGCATGTAGCAGATCTGTGATTTTTTTTTGAGAAAGACAAGATGGAGCTGGGCTGGGGGTGCTCTTACGCTGCCGTGGTTCCCGTGCAAAGCGTCTGTTCCGTATGATCCAACAGCGCAATTACCCAGCAGAAGCAGCACTTACAGCAACGTCACTGCTGATAATCGCCTTGTTCTGTGTACACATTTTTGTTTGGCTTATTTTTTAATCCATTCACACTCAAGCAACATAAATTACCAAGGAATAAATGCCTTCCACCTGGGTCCAGATTAATGGCAGGCGAGGTGTCCGGTAAGCAAACCCTGCCCCCTGCTGATAAGGCTGCTTTGGTTTGGTTTGGAGGGACGTCTGTCAACAGTGAGCTTGGAGGATAGGATAAGGGTGTGTGGTGTACGTATGCTGATACACACTGGTGCGTTTTCCTGGTGCCGTGTTCTCAAATGCCCCTTTGGTAAAAGGTTTTGATGGTTTTCTTCAGGTAACGGAATCGTATTTGCCGATGGAATATTTCTGCAACCCGTCAGTCCACAGTCATGCGAGTCGATTGCCCTCCGATATATATATCGGTCAGGGTGCCGCCTCACGTGGCCTGGCAGTGAACGACGCTCCATGTGCACTGGAAGCCTATGTTCTGTTTTCTGTTTCATTCCTCCGTCGTGTTCCAAAATCTTTGTCCCATCTAAAATGGATGTGCGAGGCTGCACCCTGTCTGCAGACGTCAGAAAGGTTGGAGGCGTGACACATGCAGGGTGACAGCATGTGGCTTTGGGGCCATGGGGGGGTGGCAGCAGAGAGTGGAGGTTGGTGTCATCCACCCGCTGGCTTGCTGATTAGCACCATGGGGAGGTCTGTAAAATGCTCCCCAGTCCCATATCTCCCCTGCAGCTGTGCTAGACTTCCCTCTGTAAATAGACATACGGTAAGCAGGTGGCCTTCCTCGGCAGGGAGGGGGAGGGTGATGAGCAGGTGGGTGCCTAGTAATGTGGGCATACAATGACAATGAGTTAAGTACTGTTAAGCTTGGAGAATCAGTTAGGAACTTGCATTGTGCTGGTGCCCCATAGGATCAGGAGGTTAAGGTCTCCAGAATGACCAGCTGAGCTCTTTGTCATTAACATCTTAACTGTGAGCTTGGCGTCCAGTGAGGTGAAAGTGCCCCGCATGCCTTGAGTGGAGACGCAGCTCGGTCCACCCAGTGTTTCCATGGAAACCCACCACGATGCTGCATTGTCCCCTGCAGGCCAAGGAGAAGTTTGAGAAGGAGGAGAGGAGGAAGGAGCTGAAGAGGGCCCGCGGAGAGGGCACGTGGATGCTCCCTGAGGTGGACCTGAAGCTACAGCAGCTGGACCAGGTGGGTAACGCTAAGACGGAGTACTCCAGTCTCCATGCCAGCTCGTGGCACACCCTGTTACGGCCCTGTGTACTTTTCTGGGAGCCCCGTTGGGGGAGAAGCTTGATTTAATTTGAAAATGATGAGAGAACTTGCTCATGGAGAGATGCATGCATCTGAAGATGGGGAGTGTTCCCGCTGAGTGTGGCATGGGGCCGGTCAGCTGTGTGACTGCTTACCGCTGACATCCCTGTCACTTTAAAATCCACAGAGAGATGGCAGGGCACGTCAGGGCTCACTGTTGGTGTAGATGCTGACTGGCAGACTGGGTGGTCTGAACCACAAGCTCTGGGTAAAGGGATTGGCTGAAACCCCCAGGCCACTGCATCCGAAGGCAGCTCTGATGTCACACTTTCCTGCCACTCTACTATGATCCGTTTCACCATCCGTGACTGCATTTGGTGCTTGATTTATCCCTGTGTTGCGTATCCTTGCCCGGTAATTCCCACAAGCCCAGAGTGAATAACCTGGGGGGTGGGGGTGGGGGATGCTTCCTGTAGGCCTCGTGCTGATCTTGAACCTTGCTAACTCCCGTTTCAGGTGAGGATCTGGTTTCCAGTTAGTCTGTCTCATCCTTTGCCCTCTGGGCCCTGGGGTTCGTGTGCATTTCAGTCAGACTCTCCTCCTGTCAAAGGTCATCTTCCCGTATTAAAGTGCTGTTAATTTTCCCAGTGCCTGTATTAAAAGGCCATTAAAATTGCTTAATTTGCCCCAGCACTCATCATTTAGTTCGCTTTTAAAGAGCGGCGTTGGACTTTGGTGGCACAAAAACCGGAGGCTTCTAGCTTTTATGCTCCTGTGTGTGACCCTGGCCCTTTGTTCTCATTGGACACTGACTTTGCGGCTCCTCTCCTGGCCACTCTGGGTGTGTACCAGTGCTGCGTCGCCTGATTTCCGAGGTGGTTACCCTTGCGGCTGTTTCAGCCCCCATGTCACTCCCTTGTCACCCGTGTGACCCCCCCGTCCCCCAAACTCCAGGTTTAACCCCCTTTCCTGTTTCCTAGGAAAACAAACAGAAAAAGAAGAGCAAGAAAGACAAGAAGAAGAAGGCAAAGAAAGAGAAGAGGAAAGCGGAGGATGTGTCCAGCGGCAGCTCGGAGGTGAGCGCGGGGCTGGCGACGGCCATTTTCAGGCAGACGTCGGCTGATCAGAGGGACAGAAAAGCCATGGATTTGTTTGCTGATGTTTAGGCCATGGCTTTGGTTCAGGTCTTTAATCCCGAACCTGACACCTTTGTGATAAGGGATGGTTCTGTAAAACGGCATGTTCTTGTTAGAGCCCTGTGCAGTCATGTCTGTGGCCGGCTTTTGGGAAGATGTTATGGTGTAGAAGGTCTGAAGACAGGAGCAGGGCCTCGGACTGCCATATGTCCATTTTTCTGAATCTGTGGTGTGTAGGGGTCTGAGGAGGAGTGGGTGGAGGCCCAGCCGGTGGTGGAGGTCACAACCAAGCCTTGGAAGATAGGCGGGGAGAGCCAGCCAGAGGTGGCTCCTGAGGCTGACCTGAAGCAGGTGAATCACGAACCTCGGGGTCTCCACCGCGGCACGGATTGCAGGAGACCAATTTAAAAATCTGCAAGTTGGGTATTTATATCTCAGCTCACGGGAAACACTAACGTGAGCAATTAAAGGTTACTCAACAGTCTGAATGATGCCAAACTGGAAAGTACATTCAGTATAGAGGGAGGTGCAGACACCATTTAGTAGTGCCGCATCCTGGGCAAGGCATCCCATAATGAGCTGGTGAAAAGTGGAGTGCTGCGGGTGTGTTTGCCCGGGGGGTTTTCTCTTTTGTTGGGGTGTTTCTGGCATGTGGAGCTGCTGGCGCAACGGTCAGTCCTCCTGTTTGTCCGTCTGACCTGACCTTTACCGTCACAGAGAGACGAGTGGATGACCTTCGACTTCCTGTCCATGAGGACCACGTCTGTGGTGGAGAGGAGGGCGGAGAAGGAGAGGGAGAAGGAGGCGGACCGGGAGAGGAGCCAGGTGCTGGAGCAGGTGTGTGTGCTTACTTGTAATTTCTCCTGTAACTTTTATCTTAACTTCCACTCTGAAAATGTGCGCTAATTAATTATAGCGCCTTTCCTCTGCCTTAATGGCTACTGCCGGTCGGTCACATGATGGATGTTGGCTCATTGGAAGCCAGGCTTTAGGCTCCCCTCTTCTTTGGCATCTCCTGTCCTGAGAACAGGAGTGATCTCTCCACAGGCGTCCTAATTTCCCAGTCTGCTAAGGAGGGCTGCAGCTGTCCGCTGTCCCAGGAGGGACGTGTCTGGGTCACGGAGATGGGGGAACCTGGAGGTGTGAAATAAACCCGCTGTGATTTCCCGCTGATTTCTTGCCATCATCATCCCGGCCTGGGTTTCTCTCCCACGTCGGTGATTGTTTAAACCTGTCCGGTCTGCTAATCCCTCATCCTTTCTGTGCCCCCCCTCCCCCAGGCCGGCCTGCACAAGCTGGAGCTGAACCCCTACTGGAAGGACGGGGGCTGCGGCCTACCCCCGGAGGACATTGCTGCCCCTGCCAACAAAGGTAACTGCCCCTCTGTTGGGGCGTGTTGGTGATTCACGGCCCAAGCTCTGTGATTTGGGTAATACTTTAGTGCTTCAGGAACCAGTTGAAATAATAGAAACCAGGTTACATTCTCTTAATTATATTCTAGAGATGCCATGCGTGTTACAAAACGTTTTGGCACTAGGTCCACCTCTGAGCCTGCTTTTATTGTTACTAATATAATATTACTATTACTTAGACCAGTGTTTCCCAATCCGGTCCTCGGCGACCCACAGCCGGTACCACGTTTTTGCTCTCTCCAAGCCCCCTGCTAGACAGTCCACATTTTTGCTCTAGGAGCTGGGAGGACCGAATTGGGAAACACTTACTTAAACAGTTGAAATGATCATAATCGGACGGATCTTCACTGGTATTTGACTTTCTGCTCATCAGTCACTTGGTACCAAGCTTCCTGAGTGACTCTGTACTAGCTATGGGTCTCCGCTGATGGCTGAGGCAGAACTGTCCGGCTAAATAGTGTGTGCCCCCCCCCCCAGCTGCAGTGGTAGATGACGGTGGTCTGAGCTGGCTGCGCAGGTCCTACCAGCGCATGAAGGAGCAGGCCGAGAGGGAGAGCCGCAGTCTGGAGCAGGTGGTGTCCGAGAGATACGGGGTGAGTCTGGGTGCCTGGGCAGGTGTGACGTCAGCCGTTCGACCGCCTGGCTGCTTTTAGAGCTCCTTCCTGTTCTGATCTCCCACAGTCAATGGAGAAGTTTCAGAAGAGGCTGGAGGAAGCAGAAAAGGTTGCCCAGACCCGAAGAAGGGGGCCTGGACCTGACAGGAATGACGGAAGGGGGTGGAAGAGGCCGGGGGCCACGGACGACAGCTCAGACAGAGACCAGGAGTCCGTTCGGGGCCGAGGGGGCGAACGGAGTCACCCAGAAGGCAGGGGTAACAGGCGAGACAGAGACCAGGATGGTGACCGGGACGGAGGTCGGGGGAGGGGACGCCTTGACCAGGATGGGGACAGGGATAGGGACAGGGACCGATACAGGGACTGGCATCGGGAAGACAGGCAAAGCAGAAAGGACAGGGGGGGCCGGGCAGATGAGGTTGGGCACAGAGCCATGGAGGAGCCTCGCCCCCGCAGAGAGAGCCCTCGTCCTGTGGAAGACAGAGCCAGGCTGCTTCCTTCCAGCAGCTCTCTGAAGGCCCGGTTCTTGAAGCCCATGGAGGACGAGCCGGGTCCGGCTTGGGCAGGGTTACACCAGGGCACCAGCGGGTTCCTCAAACCCCACAGCGAGGGCACCCACGAGGGTACCCGTCCGGCCTGGAGGAAGCCGGGCCCAGCTGGGGAGGATGGCGCGGGAAGGGCGGCTGGGAAGGTCACCGCTGTGTCGGAGTCCACTGAATCAAAGCGCCGGTCTCCGGAAGGTCATGGAGGCAAGGATGTGGGATCACCGCCCAGGTTAGCCAGTGTTTACCGAATAATCCCACAAAGTGTAGTTTGTGTTGTTGAGAGATATTGTCCTTTGTCTTGGGGTGAGGGGCAGCATGAAGGCCACTGCCTCTTGTAGGATGAGCCCGTTAGGGTGGAGATAAAGGCATAGGTCTGGAGCTGTTACTGATTTGGACCTGCTCAGACCAAACAGAGCAGCCTGGTGGCTGAAACATTTGGCCCGGTCTTCATTCTTAGGGCCACCGAGTTGGAGAGTGGGAAGGAAGAAGGCAGGCAGCAAGAGGAAGAGGAAGAGGAGGAGGAAGAGGAGCTGATCCTCACCGATGAGGAGATGAACAAGCTGGGGGCCAAGCTGCTGAAAGCTGAGCTGATGGGAAACAAGGTGAGCTCCTTCTGAGGGAGGGGACATTCACAGGAACGTGTAGAACGCTGTGGAAACGCGATATTGGTCAGAATGAGCTTTGCTCTGGAGCGCCCCCTACAGTCTGTAAGGAGTGCTGCATTTTGGCATGCAGTAGCAGGAGGGGCAAACAGGGCCGGCTCGTGCCTTCCTCACCACTCATCAGGCCCTCTGGGAATGTTTGCTGAGGTTTTGTTCTTTCACTCTCTGCTTCCTTGCTGTGCTAACCGGGGTGGGTAGGTCTTCCGGGTGGATTCTGACTATCTCGTCTTTCTCGTCTCTCCCTCTCTCTCGCACTCTCTCTCAGGAGCTACAGGAGAAGCTGAAGTCCCAGCTGGAGGCTGCCCGCCGGGCCAAAGAGAAGCGAGCTCAAGGTGGCGGGAAGCAGGTGGGGGAGTGGACGGGAGCCAGCTCGCTCTGCCTTAACCCCAACCCCCAAGCTCACTTTCTCACTCAGCTCGAGAGCACATGACGTCTTCCTCATGTGGCTGACCCAGCCGCGGGGGGGGGGGGGGGGGGGGGGGGGGGGGGGGGGGGGGGGGGGGGGGGGGG
>JAODKC010000039.1:2427573-2459086 GCA_026777985.1 Mormyrops attenuatus
ACAGCCTGAAGGTTCAGCAAGTGCACAGATTGTCAGCTTGATCACCTGCACAGAGGATGTTGGATGTTGAGGCTTGGGGTGGGTGGGTGGGCGATGTCACTGTCCTCACCTGAACACAGCTCCTGTACATCCTCACCTATTTCACCCCCCAGTAGGAAGCCAACTGGGGGGAAATCGAACACTTCTGACAATTGGGTTTCCTCAGGGTACTCTAGTTTCCCCCTGCAGTCCAAAACAAGTTACCAAATTGCCCATACATGTGTGTGCGTGTGTGTGCTCTGCAATGGGTTGGCACCCCATCCTGCCTTACACCCATAAACTCCGGACCTCCCATGACCCTGAGTAGGACCAGCGGTTTCAGAAAATGGATGGATAATGAAGTGGTATCAGGCCATAGAGGCGTGTGTAATTTCCCATTTATAAGCTCAGATGGTGTTTACTTACTCTGCTATAAACACAAGAGCTGCACATTGCTCTGCTGAGATTTACTGGGCAGTGCTTAATGTCCCCATAATCAATACATATCTTACGGAAAGCGGCCATCACAGGAGGCATCCGCTCACTCCGTCACGGGGTACAGCACGGCTTGCTTAACCAGGGCAATTACAACCATTAGCTTTCTCTAATTAATATCATCAGGGGAAGGGGGGGCTGACTTTTTTTTTTTATTTAAGCTACCATGAATGGCATACCTATGGATCATCTCGACAGAAAATTAAAGGCCGGCATTAAGAATGACTCCGGTAGATGTGATGCGGCAAAAACAGATTCATCACCTGTGCAAACAGGGGATAATGTCGCTGCTTAGACAGTGTGAATAAACCATGTTCTTCAAAGTGACTAAAGATGTGGCCTGCTTCAAATGCGACGGTCATAAACAGCCATTCATTTTTCGTTTCTCCTGCGCTGGGAGGGATTAAGAAAATGCCACAGATGTGGGGGATGGATCCTGAACAACACAGGCAACATCAGACACAAGAGGGGTGCCATGATGCATCTCTGGGACTGGGATACGCAGGAGAAAGTGGCTGAGCAGGACTCCAGACCCTCTTTGAAACTGGGAAAGCCAAAAACAAGGCTGTAGAAGTAAATTAGATGAAGCGATCATCAGACAGGGACCACGACAATAAGTGGAACTGGAAACCCAACACTGGACCCATGAACCAAGATTCAAAAGCAGATAATGAGGTGATTAAACAGGCAAGAGAAACCTGCAAGAATGAGCAAGAAGTGTTAATGAGAGAAGGTTAAATAGGTCGATAAATGACTGGAAGTGCGGGTGTCTGCGGCGATTAGCCCGTCTGTGGCACCGCACTGGACGTGACACTAAATAAATCTGATAACAAAATATTAAACTCTCTGATTCATTTTGGGTCACCCATCCTGGGAGAGTAGCGCACATTCACACGATTCGAATTTTAAATTTCCACATTATATAAAAACATAAGATGCTTTTCTTTAGAAAGTGGCCGCCTGTCCTGTCAGACTGACTGCCTGAATGCAGACAGACAGAAAGACATGGATACTAAAAAGCCGATCTAAAACAAGCAGCGACGCAGCTGCCCCCCTCCCCATGCTTGGATATGTGGGGAAACGCATCACGGTGTTTCGCACTATTTAAATTCACGGGGCGTGCTGTGGCCCATTAGAGTAGCTCCGCGCTCGGCGCTGGCTCCATTACGGGTAATTTGTATCTGAAAGATGTGTCCGGAACGACTGTTTTCCCACACGCCTGGCCGAGCCGCGGCATGGAAGATTGACCGAGAAGCAGAGGACAAGCGGAGGTGTCCCCTCCCATAGAGGGGATAGCGGAGAGGCGGGTCCGTCCACAGGGCTCATCTCCACATGTGCACCCTGGCCAAAGACTGCCTGCCTCTACCTTGCATATGTTGCTGGGCTGTTGGGTGCAATTTAATTTATTTTTCAGAGACTTCTATCTAAAGCGACATACATTGGAGACTGCAGGGTCTGCCGGTCCAGGGTTAAGGGCCAGGGTATAGCTTAGGCCATAGATTGGTAGGGGCCAAACCAGTCCCCAACTCCCTGCCCCCTAAACACACACACGCATGCTCTCTCTCTCTCTCTCACACACACACACACACACACACACACACGCTCTCTCTCATGCATGCTCTCTCACACACACGCATGCTCTCTCACACACACGCATGCTCTCACGCACACACGCATGCTCTCTCTCTCACACACACACACTCTCTCTCACACACACACGCATACTCTCTCTCACACACACACACACACTCTCACACACACACACTCTCTCTCACACACACACGCATACTCTCTCTCACACACACATGCCTTCTCACACACACACACACACACGCTCTCTCTCTCTTACTCACACACACACACACATTTATTTCATATTTTCCTATCATTGTAGGGACTCCATTCATTCCTATGACAACCTTAACCCTTATCTTAACCATGAGTAACCAGACAAAATACTAGACTTTTGGCTATTTCAGTTTTTGGATTGCATTCACAGATAATTTTGTGAAGTTTATATTGTGGGTACCCGTAAAATGTCCCCACAAGCTAAAAACGCTTTTACACACTTTGTACTTAAACAAAGAGTTTTAAAGATTTAAACAAAATAAGCTAAATAGGCCATAATAAATTATTTGGGAAAAGCAAACACTTAGTGGCTTTTACATAACAAAATATTAGCTACAAAAATTGTTGCAGGCGAAGCAAATGTTTATAAGTGAACGAAGCTTGTTTGTTACCACATGCTTTGTGCTGTCAAAAACTAAAACACTGAAATTGCGCCACGTGCACAATCGTACAAAACTATCATCGTTTGACATTCTCAAGGTGCATGCTTATAACTAACAAACTGATCGATACTTGTAATCACTGCACTCATGTCTTGAGTGGCTGCAACGCTCCCATTTGCTACTGGGAGTCACAAACTTTGCGCAAACTTGCACATTAGGACAGGTCTCAGTATTTTAGTTTCCTTGTCTCATCTCCTCCATGAACTTCACAAAAAAAGCAGCAATGAGTAACTGAAACAGACAAGGAAGAAAGCAAAATGTGACTGGGATGCACTCGCAATTTCACACAACAAATTTTAGCAGGAAACGTTTTACCTTTAATTCTACTCTGATCTCAATGGTTGCCAAATTGCCCATAGATGTGCTTGTGTGAGTGAATGGTGTGTGAGTGTGCCCTGCAATGGGTTGGCGTCCTATACTGCGCCCGTAGCCTCCGGGATAGGCTCCAGACCCCCCATGACCCTGAACAGGACAAGCAGTTACAGGAAATGGATGAAGTGATGGATGATCTTAATATGAAAAAGTTTGGAGATCGCTAAAAATATTGGTAGGAACATGTTACTACCATCCATACCCAAATCGACACCCTTGGTTAAGGACATTGTTCAGGTGCCTAATGGTGAAATCAGTCTTCCAACCCTGGGATTTGAACTAATGACCTTTTGATCAGTCCCAACCCATGAAGCCTCCCCCTGAAGAGAGACCAGAACTATAGGTGCCGGTCCAAACCAGTGCATCCAGTCATGCTGCAAAGGCAGAATCATTAAGGCTGCAGGGACAGTAGGTGGCAAAATGATCCAATGCTGGTCATTTGTGATGGTTTCTGTCGTTCACGTTCCCCTGGCCGGTCCCACATTTTCTACCAAGTCATACGGACAAATCCCAATCTGGTCTTAGATTATTGCTAATAACCGCATATGAAAAAGAAGCTTTATGCTTTGAATAATCGAACATTTTTGAGATGCAAGGAGAGAGATGTTTGGCAAACACAGAGTGCATTTGTTTTTTATATATACAGAGTTTGCACACAGAGAGAAAAGGATTTAATCAGTGCCGTTTGCCCGGGTCGCTGCGGAGGGGAGATAATTGGGTATTTATTTCATCCGCTGTGGGAGAAAGGAGCCCCCGCTCAGCAAACCAAAAAATAACACCCCTTTGCGGTGCCTCTAAAGGGGTGCTGCGATCGCTTGCCAGAAACAGGGTAAGGAGGAGAGCAAGAGAGGCCGAGGGAGAAAAATTGACGAAGGACAATGAATCTAAGCTTCATCAGCACCTCAAACCTGCCTGTCGTGATAGGCTAGAGGTCTGCAGAGTGCACAACTCGCCACATTGGGGCAGGTGGAGCACTCGGACCAGCAACGGGCTGTCAATGGCGCTCTCTCATTCAGCACCACGTACTCTCCCAGCCCCTAATATTAATCCCCAGCTGCTGTCAGTGACGACAGATTCACGGTACTCAGGCATATGACCAAAAGCGGCTCCTTTCTGGAAGCTTCTAATTAACATGCGCGGAGACACGGGCGGCTCTGACTCACGTCCAAGCGTCACAGGCTGAGCATTACAGCCTGTTAAACCAGAGACGGGCATTTTCCTTCTGTATACCTTCCCATGGCGAGTCTGTGCTTGAGGAAGACGATTCCGGTGAATTGAAGCTGAGGACCTTCACAGATTTTTATCCGCTATTATACTTCCGTGCTGGTTATAAATACAACAACAAGCCATAACATTATGATCGCCCCCATTTGAAGTGTATTATCTTGACGGTCCTAAAAAAACGGTGCATGTCAAGGTTATTATGTTTTATTAGGCAGTAAGGTAACAGTAAGATAAATCAGTATGGCCTAACGACTGGGTCAGAGCATCCCCGAATCTGCAAGGCTTGTTGGATGTTCACAGTCAGCCTGAGAGTGATCTGAGGAGCTGCAGACAGGGTGTTGGGAGGCCAGGAGGGGAATGAAGGTGATCTCATGTGGTACAAACCAACATAAGGGGTATTGTGGCACAAATGACAGATAATTTTGATGATGATCGCAGGAGTAATGTGTCCCGGCACACAGGGCATGACCCTTTTGCGACCCCCCCGCCCAACACCAAGTACTTGAAGACTGACCCCCAGGTCTCTCCTGTTGAAGCACTAATAGAATGGATGTTCATCCTCCCCAGCCCTCACACAGGGTCTCCCATCTCCCAGTAAGCCCTACTGACGGAGCACATGCTCTCTGTGGACTGCAGGGTGTCTGAAGAACAGCATGATTGGGGGGGAAGGGAGAGCAATCCTGACGCCATGGCAACAGCACTTCCCACGGTAAAGATTTCATATCTTGGTAACTTCAGATCACAGCAATAAACCCTTTCTGTATAGCTGCGAGGATAGAAGGATGCAACATGCTTTTCCTTCTTCTCGAAAAATCAACTTCTTCTGGAAATCAACTGCACATCACAAGCCCCACTGAAGGGGGCGCTCTTTGAGAAGCCTCCTGGTACCCTGATGCCAGAGTGAAAAACAACTAGTAGGCCTTGTAAAATGTAAAATGTTCTCGTGCACGTCGTAAAGATGATCTAACATTTGGACCTCCTTTCCCATCATGCCCCCTGGCTGCAGCGGAAAGGCGTTGCTCTGGAGCCTGGGGGGCCCTCGGCCGCCATGCCACACCCTGAGTGCATTCAGGGCGGAGTTACACTGGAGGCGCAGGCGACGGCTATAATTCCAAGCGTGCATTAAAGCCTGTCTCTCTGCATGGGGGATGTTCCGTTGGTAAATTAGCCTGCTGTTAGCATGCATGCAATTTGCACATTACCAGCACTGGATAAATGGTCACTGTGCTGTTATCAAGAAAAGGGAAATGCGTAACCATAAGAAATAATGACAAATAAGGAAGGGAGCTTTAAAACCCACAGGGGGTGGGATTAAAGAACTGTCCATCACTCTGTCCCCTGCTCTCGTTTGGATTAAACCAAGACTTGACTGACTAATCCTGCCCTACATGAGCTTCAAAAAAGTTCTTCCATCAGTATTAAGATAAGGGGAATTTTTTTGTTATTTCCACAAGCACACGTACATAGGATTTCGTTGCTTTTCCTGTGAGAGTGAAGTATGGGTTCTGAGTGTGCGGTCCGTCATTTTTTTCTACCCCCTGGGGAATGTCACCCCCGCAGTGCCACACACACCTGGGTCAGTACCTCCACACAACCCTATGGTAATTCTTGGTTATCACTACAATGAGTGCTTATAATTACCCTGCGTGAGAACAAAGTCCTGTTAAAGAATGTGGCTGTGTTACAAAACTGGTCTAATATGCCCCATAGAGTCAATTTGTGTCTATTCTAAGAACTGTTCGTTATTGCAACAGAGACGTTACTTGTTTACGTATCAATAAGTCCGCATTGTGCGAGTCAAACACGGCAATAGTTAATCAAGCATAGAGGTATGTGTTAATGGTAGATAACCTCAGATCAGGTGACATTTCACATCTCGATGAGAGCCTCCTTTCCGCCACTGTTCAGTTTCATAACATCCCTCTCGAACCACCTGTTAAAACAGCTGGCCGAAGGCTACAACGATCCAGTCCTCACTGTTACCGTGGCAACACACCAGCACAACACGTTCATGGCGTCCACACCGTACCCTCCAGCCCGGCGACCTTCCGTTTGCGGCGAGACAAATGCATCAGCAGACCAGCGGGAGGTTGATGTGTCTCTGCCTCTGGGGGAAATACCAAGCAAAAGGACACTCTGTATTTCCCTCAAAAGCCAAAGTCACGACACCGAAAAAATATTAATACATATATCAGGTTAAGGCGAAGAGACCTTTATAACAAACACAAAACTGGGCTTGTTAACCTGATGAGATTTGAGGCACTGACAGTGCACTGGGAAATCGACAGTGACATGAAAGAGGGATGGAAGCGTGGATTTATTCCCGTTAATATTATCAGTCTGAATCATGCTTTCTGATCACTTGGCTGCATATTCAGAAGAATAAAGAGCAACAGTGCCACGTCGTGGTCACACGAATAATTTCAACGCGCTCGCCCTCTACGTCACAGCATCTGGAATGATGTGAAAACACAATTTAAGAAGTACATATATAATATAATATAATATAATATAATATATCATCTGAAATCAAGCATCTGAAAAGATTTGCGAAACCTAACGTGCAAACTTGACAACTGCAATATATGGGAGAATGGCAGGTAGAAAAAGCACGGTCTTCCCGTGAAATTTACAACTATAGTAATACGACGTTATTTTAATAAATCCTTAGACCTTCGGAATCTAAAATAATTTGAAATATACCCAGCGAATTGGTTTGTGTTCCGCACGCATTTGATCGCGTACTGCCACTTACGGGTCGCTCCCCAGACTTAACACGGAGTGTTTCAAACGTGTGTGCGGTTAAATAAACAAAGTCAAGACATGTTTGATAAATTATGAAGTCACCCAATCAAAAAAAAGTGCGAGGGCCTAACTCATCAGTACCACTTTCAACATAACTGAACAATTAACATGCAACAATCATGTTTAATAACCTAACTATAAGGACGAATAAAGCCGAACTCCAGGACATGGGCTCCGCACTCACCTCACGGGCAATCAGAGCGCCGGAAGAACTCCACGAGAGCGGGGGCAAGACAAACACCGTTTTGCCGAATGACAAACCAGGAAAATAAGTGATAGGCCTTTGGACCAATCAAAGAACAGATTTTCACACCTGTGGCAGACATAAGTGCATGATTGACATATGTGCAACCAATCAAAGGGAAATATTTCATAGCGTAAGAGACGACGAAAGTTTGATTGATGGGTGTTCATCCAATCGGAATAGAGATCTTCTTGTCCGTATTTCAGGTTTTTCCGATATGTTTTTCTTTTTTTTTTTTTTTTTACCTTTGATGATGAACCCGATGATATTTATTCTGGTTAATATTCCGGTAAGTTAATTTTGATTTCGATCGGGAGTACTCTAATGTGAGTTGACCAGATCGCTGTTTATTTAACTTTCACGGGCGCCGCCGCCCCGTTTAAAATAAAAAGGGTAGTGTTCAGTGTCCAAAATGCTCCGAAATTATGTGGGGACGCATGCGACACCGTCATTCTCCAAAAAAGTGGAAAGCAGAGACATCTGACGTATTATTCTTTTACAATTTACGCGCGGCTCTCAGGATAAATGTCACGATACGCTGTTTAGTAATTAATATTTCACTTACTTATTATATATCCATGTTGCATACATTATATATTAGATTACAACCATTTTTCATTTGTTGATATTTTAAAATTATTTTGGCAGTAGCGCGGCAAATACTATCTGGCTCTTTTCATTTGTATTTATTTTAGTTCGGTGACAATGTAACACTAAGTAACGTCTCAGTTACAGTAGGACGTCTCTTTATTCTTGTACCCACCTACCTGGCTGTCTGCCTACCTTTCAGGCAATAAAGGTAGGCAGCCTGAGTTAATCTCCCAGGCTGGGTAGCAGCTGTTCTCAGAGGCGTTTTTGGACAGCTCATTAGTAAATCTGCCTGTACAGTGACTATCTGAGTAATGCAGACAGGTCCGTTTCACTCGCTTGTGATTACAGGATTTAAATTTTGATGATGTATTTTTAGTGCTGTCTTCAGTAACACCGCATACATTAAGGAATACGTTTCAATAAGATATGTTGTGTATATACTGTATATATAATAACTATACATTTATTATTTGCCATTTTGTTTATTAACAACATTAATGACAGGGAATTTGAGGTCTTACCTGATGCTTGGGATAGGATGTTTAAGTTACTGCAGTTCTTAATAAAAGAAAATTATGCGTCATTAAGGTCACATAATCAGCGTGTTAAAATTTAACCTAACCTAATGCTAGAGCGGTGCTGTTTATGAAACTGACACTACCACTAATCATTGAAATAGCGGTGAAATGTGGAGCATCTTAATGGAATTTGCGAGTGAGTAACTGAGGAGTATGGGGGACTTTAGCAGAAATCCAGTACCTATGTTGAAGGGGGGATGGTTACTGCATATGGGTTTTTCCAAGACCAGCACAGAAATCAGCAAACCTGAGGTCAGTCATATTCTGCCAGTGATTTTCTGTATTTTTTTTTACAGACAAAGTGAAGGCAAAGCTACTGCAGAAAGGAGAAACAGCACTACCATATAGTTAAATGAAGCAAGTCTATATGAAACAGCAGGTGGCGCAGCAGTTAATGATTAAGTGAGTTCAGATTTCTATGGAGGGAATTTGCCTGTGTTGATGACTCTTCTCCTGTTTGCAGACACCCTGAGAGTGCCTGAGAGAGGCTCCACACGAGAGAAGGAGAGCCCAAGCGAGCATTGCGGAGCCCCCACCCTCCGGCAAAGCCGGTGATACGCCCGCGCCACGTCCTCCCAGCTGCCACGCTGGACTTCCTCCAGATGAAGCACCTGAAGAGGAAGCGGAAGAGTAACTACAGCGTGAAGGAGACGCAGACGCTGATCCGGGAGATCCACAAGCGGCGCGACGTGCTGTTCTCTCGGCAGCAGAATACTGCCATCAATGAGTTGAAGCGGCGTGCCTGGGACGAGGTGGCCGACTGTGTCAACTCGCTGGGCGAGGGCGAGCTGCGCACGGCGGCTGAGGTCAAGCGCCGTTACCTGGACTGGCGCGCAATGATGAAGAGGAAGCAGATCAGGGCGGAGCTATCAGGCCTGAAGAATGAGTACGACCACTCGTCACCGGACAACGACAACTCGCTGAGTGGGGACCAGTCTGTGGACCTGAGCGGCTTCCCCAAGGATTCCGCCTGCGACTGGCACGACCTGCCGGACCTGGGGGAACCCAGCAGTCACCCCTCGTCCAGCATCAAGCTAGAGGATGAGGAGGGCAGCACCTACAGGGTACGTTACTGAGCTTCAGGGTGTCTGGTGTGAGTGTTGCCCGCTCAGGGTGGAGGTGAGGGTGTAGACGACGGTTGACTGGACGTCTCTGGTGTTTTGCAGCTGGATGGCGAGGCTGGGGAGGCGGAGGGCGAAGCAGAGGATGAGGACGACGACTGCTTCCCCTCTGTCCTGCCCGACGTGGAACGCGAGAGCCGCATACCAGAGGTGTTCGCCCACATTGATGAGTTTGGCATGCTGAGTGCCACCAAGCCATCTGCTGCCAGGGACCTGGGGATGGGCTCGGGAACGGGTCTTGGGGCGGGTGTGACCGGAGTGGGTGTATCGGGCGTGGCTGGTGCCGACGGCACAGGCGTGCTGATCGCCCTGGAGAGGCAGCGGCTGGATCTGGAGAAGCATCGGCTGCAGGTGGAAACAGAGCGCCTGCAGGTGGAGCGGGAGCGCCTCCTGGTGGAGAAGGACAAGCTACGTCAGGTGGAGGTGGAGCGGGAGAGGCTGCAGCTGGAGAAGGAGAGGCTTCAGGTGGAGCGCGAGCGACTTCGGCTGCTCATGTTTCAGGCAGAACGGACACCGGCCCCGCCTCCACCGCCACAGGCCACGCCCATGGATTGCGAGAAAGAGCGCAAACCCTGGCAGCCCGTGGACTTGGAGGCGGAAAAGCTGAAGCTGGAGAAGGAGCGTCTGCAGCTGGAGAAGGAGCGGCTCCAGTTCTTCAAGTTTGAGTCAGGCCGCTTGCAGATGGAGAAGGAGCGCTTCCAGGTGGAGAAGGACAGGCTGCAGCTGCAGAAGGACGGTCAGCAGTTGGCCCTTCATCAGGGCCACTAGGGGGTGCTGTTGGAACAGTCTGGAGAAGGGCACAGAGTGCCAAGCCCACCTCTCTGGGGGGTGGGGCGTCCAGTGGCAGTGAGGCTTGGTGGGGCAGGAGGGCGGGACAGAGCAGGTGCAGATCGATGTGCCTCGTTATTTTGATGTTTAAGCCTAGAACAGGAGTGACAAGCCTGGTCCTAGAGAGTTCTCTACTCCATGTTTCTGCCCTGGAAAGGAAAAGTATCTTAATTTCAGGTTACTGGTTACTTTCCCTTTCCAAAGGGCTTGTCGTGGGGGCGTAAAGGGGGCATCACTCGGTCATCCTTAGAGTAAACACATTCCTCTGATGTACTGACTGTTGATGTGTGAGAATCCTGCAGTAGTGAAACCTTTTTCCCGTCTAGAAGTTAAAAAGCAAAAGTAAAGAAATAAAGTGCGCATTGTATACATGTATTATGTATGTAGTATGTATAATATATATGCACCTACATATGTCATACATTAAAAATGTTGCAGCCGTCACCCGAGTACGACTTAAAGTTTAGGTGTCAGTGTGTTGTTACCCTCCGTGACCCAAATGAATGACAGGTGCTGTGTGTCTTAGTCTAAGTGCCACGTGTACGTGGAAAATCGAACCTGGTGTGGAAATACTGTCATTTAAGGCTGTGTACTGTGTGCCGTGTTTTAAAGAAGAATCGCCGGGTATTTCTTTACCGTTTGTGAAAGTTGTAAAGTAATTTTCTTAAATGTCAGTTGATAGGCGTTACCACTGCCTTAATTACATTTCCTAAGTAAAGAGTTTAACGTGGACTCTGATTGCTGTGTATTTTATGGTAGAGAATAAAATGTTATTGAGTGATGTATTTGACTGCTTTCTGTGTATAGCGTGACGTATGAACATTTCCTGCTAATCATAATTTGAAATGAACATTACATCGGACATCCGCACAAACACAGCGACATTATCAGTAACAACCTTCATCGCTAAAACTGTCGGGTTGTGATTTAGGCCTAGATCATATAAATTAATCACATAAATTATACAAGGCTGGAGATTCTGGAGAAATGTTGTCTGTGTGCTCACCGGGAATCGACGTAGACCTGACGGCATTGGCATCGGAAGGAGTTTGGGAGTTTGGGACATTGGGAGGGACCGAATGTGAAAGGATACCATGTAAGAAAGATTTTAAAATAATTTAAAAGTACTGATTTCATAATTTAAAACACGACACTGTTTAGGGTGCATGTTGTTTCACTGCTAAATATAACAAAAAAAAACCATGCCTCTTTCCCCTGTGTGCCACACCTGTTCCTCGTTTAACCCTGCCTCTCCTTTCAGCCCTCGTGTGGATGATCCCCAGGTGCCTCTCATTTGCTCCTCATCTGTGGTGTATATAGTGCCTCCTCGTCCTGAGCTCCCCCATCCGGTCATTGTATTGTTACGTGTGTGATCCTGCTGCCTGCCTGTGCTCCCCCCCACCTCCCGGTTACCCTGCGCCCTGTGTTTCTCCCCTGCTTTCCCTGTCTTGTTTTGACCCCTTGCGGTTTGTTTATTTTGCATTTGTATTGTGTTTGTTAGAGTAAAACCCCTTTCAATTTCCCTGATGCCTGCCTTCGCCTCCATACTTCCCGAACCATGACAACATCCATACGATAAAACTGATACAGGGCTACAGTCTTTGTTTGGTGTATGTTTCTTCCTCGCACTCTGAACGTGCAACGAATTGGCCTCAGTAACGCATGGATTCACAATGAAAGATAAGGAATGCGCTCTTATCTGTCGCATCTGCACCATGACGGAAACGCCTTAAATTCAAAAGGCGCAGTATTGGACAGTTAATTCAAAACCCCCCAAAAATAGCAGTTTAATTTGTTTCCAGTATCGTGCAGCCCTAGATAGATATCTATCCATATTTATTTTTGGGGAAGAAAGTGAGGGGAGCGGGGAATCTGCCGATATTGTGGGTGACGCATGCCACCCCGTCCCCCCTCTTTCAGACGCTCCTGCTTGACGGCACTGCATATTCGTAGATGAACTCTTTGAATGTATATGAATTTATTTAGTTAACATAATGCATTTCGTCCACAAAATGACTTTCATCCACAAAATTAATTTTGTAGCTTCGCAAAATAAATTTTAGTTGACAAAATTTGTGAACCAAATGGCTTTCTTTTTATTTATGAAAGCAGGTACATACAGCCTTCTTGCCATGAAATACAAGGTGCTGATATCATTTATGCGCAAACAAAGCATTCCTTTTGTTTTCTGTGAACGAAAGAAAGTGAAGTCTTTATGCTTTCATGGACAAAATGTAACTGGAGTTTGTCTTTCTGTGGACAAAATGCAGCAAAGCATTACTTGATTTCATCATTAAACAATGCTTTTTGTGGCACAGAATTTATTTTGTGCACGAAAAGGAGTGCTTGACATATAATCCCTTGCGTGGCAGCTAGGCGTGTGGGACAAGCTTCATGTAAACTTCGCATAGGCCTACAAGCTTAAACTGCAAGTGTTTTGCTAGCTACAAGTGATCTGCTGCATATTTTTGGAGAGAGGGTTAGGGTTGCAAAGTGGTGGAATTTGGGAAAGGGGGATGTGGCGTGGAGATATCAACCCTGCCCCCCCACTTTGCTGATCTTGGCTTTTTTTCTTTTGTAACAAAACCCATAAATCAAATTTCCACTCCAAACCATTTAAACAGTATCAGTTAAAATATTATAATCCATAATAATGTAATAGGCCTATATCTTACATTTTGCCGATTGATCTGCCAGCGCTATGCCCCCCTCCCCCATGATTTTTACCGCTGGCACCTCCTGCTTTTATTAGCATATTATTAATGTTCCATTGTTTTTAGTTCCCTCTCATTTCTCTTTTGGCTTCAAAAAACAGCTCAAATGGCCCAATTAGGGCCCCCCCCTAGGGCCCCCAGAGAAGTTAGTTTGCCCCTGCACTCTTAGAATAAAGGGCACCAGTTTGTACCTTTGCTGGTCACTAGGGCAGTAGCCTGAAGGGTCTGCCAATTGTACCCTAACTGTAGGTAATTGAACATTTTTTAGGTACAGAGACATGAGGGTACAGCCCCAGTGACAAGCAAAGGTACAAACTGGTGCCCTTTTTATGACAGTGTAGGTTGCAGTCAGTGTTAAAGCTAGGGTTAGGGTTGCTAATTAGGTTAGAGCTGGGGTTAAGGGCAGGGTTGCCTTAATCGGAAATCCCCATGGGATCGATGTACCTGTCCAAATGAAGGCTTTAGGAATAGAGCAAGCGCCTTCAGTAATTCCTCAGTAGGATTTCTCACTGCATAATCATTTTACATTTTAATACTTTTTTTCTGGTTGCATCATTATTCAGACTATATTCTTCTCTGGATGTAGTAATAAATAAAATAAACTGTTTTGGTGGGGCTGCCGCATTCTTGTTTCCTTTTGTCTGAGCGACGCTTGAGCTCTCCTGTTTCCTAAGTGGGGGGATCACACATAACAGCACAATGGACAAGCCACCTGTACACCAGCACTAACCGTTGCAATCTAACCAGAAGTCACAACATGCTTCCAGCCCGACGCTCTGATCCAAAACATAATGGGAATCCATGTAGTTACACAGCTAATGCGAATGAATTATTCCGCTTATGATAGATTACCTGTTATACTGACTTTTTTTTAAAGGGCAGCCCCAACAGGTGGCAGCCCTTCGCGGACAGCTTACTCTGCAAAAAGCAAGTTGAGGGAGGCATAAAAAAAGACAATTTCCCCATGGGGATCAATAAAGAATCAATTATTATTATCATTATTATTAAAAACACACCCAACATCCCAGGATCATTAATTGCCTTCTCTCAGTCTCCAGTGATTGATGATCATCTAGCCAAAGTCTCCTCTTCAATGAATATGGACAACAATGGTGACTCGTTCACTACAGCTTGCATTGATATAACCCATTACACCAGTATAGAAAGTTACTAATACTTTAGAAGACTACTCCTTCTGGTATGCAAGCCAGGGACAAAATTCCACAGGGAGAAGGACTCAAACTCAGCTACATAGCCAGAATGCCAATTAGCAGCATTTGTGTCAGCTAGGGAAGGGATCGGACCATCAGCCCTGCGGGGCAATAAACAGACACCCAAAGAGGCCAAACAGTCAGTGGCTGAGTTTCAGGCACAGGTCACAAAATATGCAGAATTATTTCATGTGTCAAGGTGAACAGTCTCAAAAACCGTAACAGCATGTGACAAAGTGAATCAGCAAAGAGGAACGGTGGTCACAAGCTGAAGCTCATCAACAAGGAGAGATGGACAGGATAGCTGGAAAAGAACATAGAAGTACAGGGCAGCCTGAAATATGATCAAGGAACTTAATCAGCATCCCAACTCGATGTTCCCATATTCCGAGATGATAATGTACCCATAAACCATGATGAACAGTTCAGAGTGGTTTCATGAGCACCAGGATGAAGTAGAATTACCTCCCCAATCACCACAGACAAACATCACTCAACATTTATGAGACGTTCTTGACCGCGGTGTGAAGGTACATTTCCACCTCCTTCATCCCTCAAAGACCAGGAGGCCTATCTTCTTACATAATGGCCCGATATCCCACAATACCTTACTCGGGTCTTGCATGACAGCATTCCAAGCTGGACTGAAGATGTTCAGAAAGCCAGTCCTGGCTTTACTCCTTATGAGATACTTGATATTAATGCCCTGCTAGGTGTCTCCATATTCCTGTCCGCCCGCTGTACCTAGATATGTCATCAGTGTGATATAAATACACTGAGATGTCTGGCTGTTTCTTTTAATTCTGAATTTGCCTAAGGGCTCGTCTGTGAGTTCTGCTCACAGATGACATATTTTAAAGGATAATTCCTTTATTGTGAGAGAAACACATGCCACATCTACTATATGTTTACTACTGCCGAATGTAAAATGAGAGTCTGTCTCTGTGAGTTGGGTTCTTGCATCGGGTCTGTTTTTACAGTAAGACCATCTTGCAGCCAGTTAAGTTAATATTGTTATTACTATCTTTCTCTCTGCGCTATACAGAAGAGAAGCATTTTCCCATCGAGGACAGACAGGCAGTGCCGGAGCATCCACAGGAGGGGGCCACAGGTAAATGGCACTTTAGTAACTAATTTTCTGTAAGGTGTGTCATCAGGGGGTTGTGAGACGTTCACCTGATGTCTGTAGGTCTGTGAGATTCAGTGGGGACATTTGGTCCAAACAGCGCATGACCCTGGCACCCCAGTAGGCCCGTTTGCCTTTGTGTAAGCCCATCAGAGAGGCCTCTTATCTGTTTGATAAGTTTTAGCAGGTCTGTTTTGTTTTGTCGTGTTCCGAGTTTCTGGTCGAGCTGCGGTTAGATTTATCTCGACCGACTTGTTCGAGGTCCCAATTGGTAGAGTTGGATGGCCAAGTTCCAAAATTTTGGTCAAGGTGCAAGTGGGAAAAACATCAACAGACCCGTTCGATGTCAGTTGAGTTAAGAGGTGTTCGAGTTCCAAGGTTCTACTGAACTAGAGTTTTGGCATTTTTAGTTTTTTTAATTGCAGTAACAGATTTTTATAACTTTGAGTTTCCCCTTGTGGGAACCGAATAGGTGGTCCCCACAATGTTAAGAATGCATGTTTTTATCACATTGCGGGGACATCTGGTCCGTACAATGTAATATATACATGCTCTCTCACACATGCATACACAAACACACACACCATTATATGGTCCATTCCCAGTCAAAAATGCACAAAAGACGCCTATGTTGGAATATATATTTTACTAGAAAAAAGTGGCTGAAACAAGAAAGTCCAATTAAAGCCAAAATGAAAAGCCAGTGAGGTTAGTTTACAGGTAGAGGTGTCGGAACCGAAAACACGTGCTCTCTCCCTGACTGCGCCGTTTGTATAACTTAATAAACACTATTATGGCCTGAGAGGAACACCATGTCACAGATTGTTTCGCAGTAATATAAGCACCTCTCACGTCCTTGCAGGAGAGGGAAAACAGATTGTAAAATGTGAATTTCGCCCTCAGGGCCAGGAGATTGTCTTTTGATGACTCAGGACCGCTGGAAAGGTCCGAAATAATAACAGACACCGCATTCTCTCCAAAGGAAATGTAACCGCTAGTGGATAAGTGGATTTCAGAGTACTGTTTTTAAGTGCAAGTGTTAGGAAAACAAATCAAAAGGCATACAGGAAGAACACAGTGTTAAAATATAATGGCCAAAGCCGGACACTTCTTTCTGACCGTGGCACTGATTACTGCGACATTGTCCGCATTTCATGTTTTTTTTATTAAAAATTATTTCAATTTGAAACTCTAATACGGTTGCTTTAATGAAAAAATAAAACTTTCTATATTTTTCTTTCTGATTTTTTAAACATTTTAATTTACTTTTTACACCCCTAACAGCTGAAACATTAGTAGTTTCCCCCAAAAAAGAAAGAGGATAGTTAAACTACGGACATTAAGATATGTGCACTAATCATACGGATGTATCTGCTCGCCTCAAATGGTACGTTAAAAAAGCATTTGATGGCAGAACCGGGAGTGCTGGGTCCCGTCAGACAGAAGCGTGTGGTTCTGGTCCACATCAAGCATGGACTCGGACGGACGCACGATGAGCCGATGCCGCGACACACCTATTCTCCGTCCATTTATATATATGTACAGAAATATGTATATACTCTACCATTTCAAAAATGTCCTAATTACAAGTGGTGTCTATACATTGTATTTTCATTATTGCGATGAATAATTTCCTACATGGTCGTAAAAGAGAAACGTCCTTATATCTATGTATTTACATTGGTTTAAAAATCGCCCGGTTCGGTTACTGACGACATCATACTTTGTATAATCTCATTAGTACCTTTCTCCATATAACTTATGTTTTGTAATATTTCTTTCTGGCTCAGTACAGTGACGATTTACGTCTGTCAGTAATAATTTTATGAATGCGATTAATTAACCCCCGAGACACTGGCCAGTGTTACCCATGTCAACAATGGATAGAAGAAAGCTAATATGTTCTGGCTGCGGGGATCACAGCCAGGTGTTTGACAAGCACACTCACGTAACAGTTAATGGCAAACGCTAATTAGCACAGTTTATGTTTCAAGTACAGTTTCGTGGTCTTGTAGGCGTGTCCCTGCCCGTCCTCCAGCAGGCGGCGCTGTCCTGGTTTTGGGCTTGCTGCCTGGAGCCCAGAGCTCAGCTCATGCAATGACTTTGGCCAAATAAAGTCGTCTGCAGGGGGCGACGGCGCATCTAGTACGTGATGCGGTGAAAGTCAGCTTTTGTCAGTTCTTGTTTGTTCTCGGTGGTCTGTGCTGCATCGACTCGCCTGCCGTTCATACCCAGCTGGTGTTGTCCCCCTCCACTCCTCACTCTCTCCAGATTTCATTAACAGACGTTTTATTGGTGGGATTTTGCTCAGTATCTGTTCCCTTGCTCGCCATTGGTTCGTTGGACTGACGGTTGTATTTGTGATAAGGCACTGGGGTGTTTTTTGGTATTCACGGCAGCTCAGCGGACACCACGGCCAGACCCGGGCCCTGACGCAGGGGGTGAGCAGCGTGTACGGCCTTGGGGCAGTCAGGGGTCAGGACGCGGCCGTTCTCTCCCACGCTGCCTGTGATCGACAAGCGTGCCTTGTTCCGCATGGCTTCTGTGAACGTGAGCTGGAGGTGTGGCCAGGGCGGGGGAAGGTGTGGCCAGGGCGGGGGAAGGTGTGGCCAGGGCGGGGGAAGGTGTGGCGGGGGAAGGTGTGGCCAGGGCGGGGGAAGGTGTGGTCAGGGTGGGGAAAGGTGGGGGCCAGTGACAGAGGGAAAACAGGAGAAAGAAAGTCTAAGTTTCCTTGTATTTCTACCTTTTTCTTTGAAAATACACTGAAACATAGAAGTGCACAGAACACGCATGAGCAAAAATGCATTCTCACGAATGCACGCAAACTGCACACACTCGCATGCACACACACCCACACGCACAACTAACAATTGACCAATGAGGATGACAACAAACAGCAAAACGTGAGGAATACAGATTTTAGACATCTGCATTTTCTGATGATACTGGAAATACACGCTTTTTAGCCGTAATGCTGCTGGTTGTCATAATGGGGAAAGCTGTCACCTCATTAGAGTTTTATCGGTGCTCTTAGGTTTATATCTACAGGGTTTTTTGGCACGGTACAGTAACCCTTTACATGAATGTCTTGCTTAGTGACTTTGGGAGGACTCCCGTACGTTACTACAGATAAAGAATAATCAGATGTCATTAAGTGTCAGTAAAGCACTATGGGTGAATCACAGCAAGCTTCAGACTGTTCTGAGCTTTGGAGAAGGTCTCAGCTGTTCTTAAACACAAAGTTAATTCATGTTTGGTTACCACAAAAGGGACACTTATGCACTTAATTAGTCCGGCCATCTGTTACCCTTACTACAAGCAGCTGTGACCCAGCCACAGTGCCTTATTCACGTTTAATAACACCGTGTGTAAGCTGTGCTTACGGTCAGTAAATCAGCCCCATGAACCCAGTCAGCAGCACTCTGATGTAAAGCGTCTGTGTGTGACATTGTACCAGCTTCTGGTTATGCGTCTCTCAGCTAAACTCAAGTCCGACCCAAAAGAAATTTCTGTTTGACTTTGCTGTCATTATTATTATTAGTTTTATTTTGGTCTTGCATCGCGGCCCATTGGGATGATTGTCGTATATTTCAGGCCGGTGCGTGCCAGGTCGTACCCAATGCAGGTGCCTATGAGCCAAAGTCCACAGCGGACACAACCACGAGCAGCCAAAGGACAGAACCAAAGCCGCGCTAGCAAGTCTGCACCCCCGACAGCTCAGGAGGAGGGCAGCTCAGAACGGAAAGAAAAAAACAAAAAGAACAGAAAGAAAGAGAAACTGAAAATAAAACACAACCTGAAAACGAATCAGAAAACGGAAAACACCGAACATGGAACTTAAAGAGAAGAAGCTTCAACAACTCGCAACATGGCCACAAGACGTAGCTCTATGAATAATGCACCACCCCACTTACTATAGGAGACCCTAAATCCTACCCCTATATCTTAATACTCTCGGTGCCGTATACGTTGTACCCTTCTCTATAAGTGGCTAAGTTCTGGGTGCTCTGGGAGAGATTGCGAGCTGGGCTAAGATTCTGTTCGGTCGATTCCACCTTCATTTTCTTGGCTTCAGCTCTGGACTTGTAACAGAACTCAATGAGGGCCACGAGCATGGCCAGGCCAAGCCCCCCCACCAGGATGTAAAACACCCCGGCCACGTTGCTCAGGCTGAGTGCCTGGGAGCTCTTGTCCTGGTGAGAGACAGGGAGAGGGCCAATCAGGAGGGTTGACAGTGGAGGGTGCAAGCAAGACATGAACACAGCACAACAACACTGTGAGCCATTCAGACATTAACTACGCACTACTGCACAATCTGGCCCTACTTAGTTTCCTCTCACAATTTTATTACTAAAACACACAAAATGGCTACAGCACTTTGACAACAGTTTCAGTGCATAAATGGAATCCTGTTGATGCAGCACAGGCCTTTGGTGAGCTATGTAGGAACCCCTACGTCTACATGTGACCCTCCTGCTCTCTCACTGCTAGTGATGTCTGGGTAGAGCAAGTTAACTTTGCACTCTGTCACTGGAGTTCACATTACTGCAGTTTTTGCGAACGGTTTGTTCATTAATCTTGTTAATTTGCACAGCATAGTGACTGTTAGTTAAGCGGGTGATGGTCTGGTGTATTGCCTAGCAGAGTCAGCGTTAACCATCAGGAATGCTAGCGTTTGGTCTGCGTGGGGCCTCGTGGCAGGACTTAGGCTGTAAGTCACGCGTGTTTACGGGCACACTGGCCCCTCATAAACATACACGTCTGTTAACACACGCATGCAACTGGAAGCTTCCTGCTCTGACACCTCTCTAACCCTGGCGTGTGCTGTGAAGCTCTCTGGCTCCCTCTAGTGGTATAACACTACTAAGTCTTCTTGTGGGAGTCTGTGCATTTGTAGCAGTGGGTCCCCAGACTGTGGCAACTGACCTTACTTCCAGAGTCCTTTGGTCCACATTCTCCTTTATCGTACCACCATTTGTTTTTCAGCTTGTCTAAGACGCCTGATTCACTGAGTTTCAAAACGGCAAGGTTTACGGGGGTTCTTCACGTGGAAAATAACATAAATAACATCATATGACATGTTATCTTATGTTATTGAGTTAAAACTACACAGATCTGCAGTGCAAAGTGAGCGGAGTGCGGGCGCCAGCGGTCCCACGGCCGCGCGAGGCCGAGCCGCGGACGCACACCTGGGGCCCGCTCCGTCACTTTAAGCAACAGGCGCATACTGCGGTGGCCTCCGCTGTGACAAACAGAGGCAGTTACTGTGAACCCAAAACTATTGGCCATGGCCGCTCTCCCGTAGCACTCCATGTGGATGAATATGTCAGATGTCACATCCTGAGCTTCCCTGCCGAGGTTCGTGTCCCTTTCTGAGGACACAGCGCGGCTGTGACCTCCTCATGGGAAATCAGCTGTCATTCAGTGTCATTAAAGTGAAATAAACAAAGAAAAACAATGACACAGGTGTGGCAGCGGCTGCTTAAGGCCCTGTCTTATCGCAGACGTGCTTAAGGGTTGAGGCCGGAGGCAGAGCGAGACAGGCAAGGGGCGAATATTTTTGCTTTGACAGTAACTGCTCTCTCTGTGATGTTTCCATGGTTACATGAGAGTTCTGAAGGGTGTGACCACATTGGTGTGGGTTTGACCACATCCGTGAATGGGCGTGGTCATATCAATGTGGGCGTGGTCATGTCAGGACATTTGGGTGTGGTCAGGGCAGATGCGCTGGTTGCCCGTCGACATACTGTTTACCCGCATGTGGTGACATAGAGGCTAACCTTGGAGTCACTTCCTCCGCTGCCACATTCGCCCTTGTCGTACCACCATTTGTTTTTCAATTTGTCCAACAGGCCTTGCTCATTCAGTTTTAAAACTGCCAGGTTAACAGCATTTCTTGAAACGATAAAACATATTTTGTCAGAAGATGAACAAGTCATCGAGGATAAAGAAAGGACAGGAGTGGACAGCTTTGTTAGTGTCACCCCACTCGGGATAAACCTCTCTTGTCCGCAGGTTGCCAGCGGTGACTAACGGCCACTGATTCCCCCCAGACGCTATAGCAGATTACCACCCTGGGATTTTGTGCCTGTGAGTCTTTGCTGAGTGTTTCACCTGCCCCTGCTGGCCAGAATCTACCCTTGGGGGGGACAGAAACTGACCATGTGACTCCAGAATGCAGGTGGCCATTGCACGCCTGCTAAGGCAGGTCACTGTTTGTGTCTTGTGTTTTCACATGCGTGTGTTTGCATGTATCGGTGCATGTCTGACTGCAACACCCTGGGTATGATCGCTAGGCCAAATCGTTTGCGTGAGAGAGGTTTATCCAGAGCGAATTGTAAGCAGTGTCAAAAAATTAATCTGCAACAGTAAAAACAATCAAATCATGTATTTCGAGAAAACAGTACAATCGGGATATTTTTCAGGCTTAAATAAAATAAATTAAAACTGCACAACAGCATTGTTTTGGTGCGTTTGTGTCTCGCTGCCATGTAAACAGCAGCCCTGCCCTTGGCCATGTGTTCCCTGCCTGTGTGTCACTGGCTGTGCGTGAGAACAGAGTGACAGGTGACAATAATCACTAATGTCATGGACCCACTGACAGCCCACTGTCTGGTGCGGCCCGAACCCGCAGCCAGCTGTAACGACAAGCCTAAAACAGTCCGGGCCAGTCCAGTCCCCGAGGGTGACAGACTGTCTGTCTCACCATCATGGGCTGCTGGGTATGACTGAAGCATGTGAGTGAGTCACTCTAAGCGTAACCATGCTTATGCACAAATGGGCTTCCTCTGCGTGTGCTTGAGCCCGGCTCGTCATTGGTCCACCATGAAGGGCAGGGCATCGGAAGAGGATCCTGAAGGGTGGAGTGTGGTGAGCTATAGCAGCTTAAAAACATAAATCGGGAGGATGTTCTTACAGGAATCTGCTACCTGGAAACTGACCCGGCTGTGGCGTTGATCACCACTCAAACCACGCACTTGCATGGTGCCCCCTGTTGACCAAGATATGTAAAGTCATGGCCGCTGATGGATACTATCTGACCGCCCCCCCGCGCAGTAACACAGGCAGACTCCTGACCCTTGGGGTGTGGCTTGGGTTGGGTGGGGTGACTAGCGTCAGGCTGGGGCTGCATATCTGCACGGCGTGAGCGGGTGGCACAAACGCCTGCGTACGGTATGTGCGGGGAGAGAAACGGCAAATAAAATCCTCCTTTAGCTTGATGAACGACCGTGGCTTTACCTGGGGGCCTGAATCTCCTGCAAGAAAAAAGAAGAGAGAGACAGACAAGGCCCATGGCACGGTGCCTGGTGTGCATGTGCACGCTTGCACGTGCACGCTTGCGGGGAGGCGGGCCGCATGAGGAGAGAGGCACATCAGGGTAGGTGGAATACCATAACAACAGGTGAGGCATTGTTACACTATTCCACCCACCTTAACTGTGAGCCCTTGGGGGTGGCGATGCCGTAGCCCTTGGAGTCCAGGTTGCCCCCGACCTTCATGGTGTCGCAGGGCTTGCGCTGCTCTGTGTACTCGTTCATGGTGGACTCCAGCAGGAAGGCGTACTTCCCCTTGGACTTGCGCACACGGGCCACGCCCTCCGCTGTTGTCTTGGTGAACACCGTGGGCTCCGCCGACTTCATGTAGCTCCACATCTTCTCGTACACTGCTATTTTGGAGCGCTGTGGTGGGGTGGGGGGAGCACATTGTGTCATCGTGTTGTTAATCAGGATATGAGCTGCGTTTTGCTGCATATTACTGCTTTGTTTTCATTCAAAATACATAAAGTGATGCTCATTATTTAAAATTATTAATGATTAATGATCAATCACCCCTTCATAGTAATCCGCTAAAGGTCAGAAGGCTAATACAAACACTGGCTGTTTGGTTTAGTAAAATTTTTCACAGATGATCAGATATGGGGCTGTACTTTGTATGTGTTTTTGTTTTGGCGTAGTTAAAAATGTTCCAGCTCCCCCATCGAGCTACTCCACAGCGTGATTTAAAACATAACATTAACATCTCAATCATGCCTAATTAATGGCGAGCCGGCCTGCACAGAGAGGCAGCGTGGGCAGAGGGTGAGGAAGACCAAGGTGGGGTAACTCTCAGCTGGAGGATGGGGGGGTGGACGATCATCTGTCTGTGGACAGAGGTGTGTGTGTGTGTGTGTGGGGGGGGGGGTTCAGCAGTTTTTTTACCTATATTTGTTGGCCTTGTCCCTCTTTCTGTGTTCTGTTCGCATTTCTTTAGGATTTTCGTTCATTTGTGCTCTAGTCCTGCATCCCCTCTGCCCTGGCCTGTGACCCCCCTTTGCCCCATAACCCCCCAGAGTAGATTTAATGGTGGCAGGCTCCTTTATGGCGGTGGAGGTAATGTCCGTGCTGACAGCCTGAGAGGCGCTGGTGGCCCCTGGTGAGGAGAGACAGGATGCTTGGCAGAGCGTGACGGACGTTGCCGTGAATGTCAGTCACGTCTATCCCGGCCGTCTCCCAGCCACCCTGAAACAGGCTCCATCCATTAAACACAGCCATGCCACAGTCTGAGACCACAGATGGAGTTGTGAGCCGATATTACTGCCCCTTTCGTTATTAAAATCCTCCCCCCACCCATCGCGCTCCTGACCTCCCTGCCCACTCGAGAGTGGCCCTTGCGCCCACATGTATGACCTGGGGTGGTGAGGGGGAGCGGGACCGCACACGGCGTTCCGAGAAGCCGGGATCATTAATTAGAGTGAGGCCCCTTTCCAGAGCCGGGAAAATAAATGGGCTTTCCGGCCCGATGGATCTCCACCAGCACGTCATGCCCAGCTTTTCACTGCAGATGCCAGCCCATAAAACTCGCATTAACCCCACCCTCAGCATTGCGGCTTGGCTGCAAGGATCACGTCACACACACAGGCATCTTTACCCTGTTTGTGCTTGACTGTATCTGCGTATGTCTTAGCATACACATGTGTTTGATTATTTTTATGCAATGCATTTGCATGGGGCTCCTAAGACCCCCTGCTGGCCACAAACTTTCATTACACTATTAAATCGACACATTCCTTATTTAGGAAATACTGAAGCAGCATGTTCTGCTAGCCAGCTAGCTAGCTCTGATCTGACACCATTTACAACCTATTAGCTTTTGAAACATCTCGGGGGGGGCGGGGGGGGGGCTGAAGTGGGGCCCCAGAAATAACAAATTCACCAATGCTGAGGACTCATACAGCATTAGTCCTCTGCACTCTCTGCTCCCTTTACTGTCGCTCCAGAGCTTAAACTTTCATTACATCCTCCTGGTCTGAAGACTTCAGGTTTTCAGGCCTCTTAGAACCTGAAACTCTATCAGAAACAGCACCCTTCAGAATCACTGCAGCCTTACCCTGAAGAACTCCTTGGTTGAGCCAGAATCCAAGGTGCCGTAGGCAATCTCCGTCTGCTTGGCCAGGTCCTCGGCGCTCTCGATGGGCGACACCATCCTCTCCACAGTGAGGAAGGCGGCCAGGTTGGCCGTGTAGGAGGAGATGATGATGAGGGTGAAGAACCACCACACCCCACCGACGATCCGTCCGGAGAGAGACCTGAGTGTGAAAAGTGCTCACTGTCAGCACGAGGGCCCATGCAGGACTGCTTCACCCATTGGAGCATTGATTGGGATTGCTGCACTGAGAGAGAATGGCGTGGACATTGATGGTGGTTTGTAGATCATTTGGGAGTATATTTGTGTTTTTTTATCTGGTTTTTTTTCGGTCTGCGTGAGTGCCTATCTGTCCTTGTTACTAAACAGCGCAACATTGAGTTGCAGCTGTGGGTGTTGCGTGAGCGGCGTTTTCTGTCCACGTAACTTCACAACGAACACTAAAAGTTAAATACTCGTAATAAATATACTGGGCTGGGTGTAAGTGATGTGGTCATAGTGAGATTAATTAAGTGAGTTAATTATGGGGCCAGTTCAGTGATGTGTTTGCAAGATGTTTGCCCTTCTGGATGCTTGTGTCCAGTCGGACTCCACCTGTGAGCGATTTCAGCTGGTGGACTCACTCATGGTCAAGGTTTGTGACCTTGAGGAGCAACTGACTCTCATCTGACTGACACAACATGGAGTTAGAAGAGATAATATGCCTTTTAGTGAGATCACTAAAATTGATGTCCCCCACAAATGGCTCTTGCTTAAGCTCAAAGCAGCAGGGACTTTAGGAACTGTAGCAGCTTGGATTGAAAACTGATTTACAGACAGGAAGCAGCGGGTAGTTATTACAGTCACAATGCCACAGTGGGCCTGTGTTCAAAGTGGGGTACCACAGGGTTCAATTTTAGGACCACTGTTATTCCTAATTTACATTTACTGGGACCAATATATACAGTAAACTGATTGCCTGGTAAGACCCCACCTAGAATATTGCGTGCAAGATTGGTCACTATACCTTAAAAAGGACATTGCTTCCTTAGAAAGGGTTCAACATAGGGCTACAAGAATGATTCCCGCTCTTAGAGGAATGTCTTATGAGGAGAGTTTAGCTGAGCTGACTCTGTTTGACCTCGAGAAAAGGAGACGAAGGGGGGACATGATCCAGGTATGTAAGATTCTAACAGGTGTGGATGCTGTTCAGCCAAATAGTTACTTCAATATTAGTTGAAATACAAGAACTTGTGGTCATAGGTGGAAATTAGTGGGAGAACATTTTAAACTGTATTTGGAAAAGCACTTTACACAGCGTGTGGTTATAGTATGTAAAGGTCTTCCTGATAGTGTAGTGCTTAAAACCTTGGGTTCCTTTAAATCAGAGCTAGATAAGATTTTAACAACTACCTGTATTAGCTATTAGTTGAATTCTCCCCAAACGAGCTTGATGGGCCAAATGGCCTCCTCTTTTTTGTAGATTTCTTATGTCGAAAGTGTCTAAGAGGCTCTTATGAAAACGTGAGCTCTGTGTTTTACCAACAATACAAACACACTACCTTTCCTTCAGCCACACACTGGAAGTTGCGAGACAAGCAACAGCCAGAGGATTCCAATAATTATGCTCTGAAATATGGAACTGGTATCGCAAAATAAGCATTTCTCTGTACAAATGAATGTGTGTGAAAAGTCTCCCATCAACAGAGGTGAAACGAAATCGAACAAACAACAATGAAACACACAATATCATATTAGGCTGAATATTAATGCACCTCTAAGCTGATCATACCCAGCCTGGTGACCCCCTCCCCGGACGGATGCCCCCCGACCGTCACGACCTCGCCCCCAAGATGGCCATGCTCATTGCTCTCTCTCCGAGAGACTCCTCGTATTTCCATCCTCCTCACACACAGCTCAGGCCCAGGACCTACCCCCTACACCCCTTTTCTGAATGCCCCATGTAGCCCCAGCTTCTTTGTCCTCCCTCAGGAGCACCGATCAGAAAGACCGGTGCTATTGTTAAGGGGTCCACCTTCTCAACAACGGGAAGCTGAGTGGCTGACGCCCACGCTCAATCATGTGATGGCTGCCCATCAAACAGTGTGGGCAGGAAATGATGATGTCATTCTGGGGCTGCTCCTGAATCAGGCAGGGCAGTAGGGTGTCTTCTCTGCTCTGGGTCCTGGGCAATTGATCAAAACCCAGTCAAATTAACGCCTGCAATAAGTCTCCATGCCCAGAAAGTGTAGCTAAAAGGCATCACATGACAGACCTGCCAGGAGCCATACATCATCTGTGACAACTTTCAGACACCCCCCCCCCCCCCCACCGAAGACCGATGACTCCGTACACCGTGTGACACAAACTGACAGCCTGATGTCTGAGTCTGGTATATGCAATGAAGTGTGGCACTTCCTCATTAAGCAGATGACCAGCCAATGAGAGCGGGCGAGAGAGTATGAGGGAGTTTCTGATTGGCTGGCTATGTTAGTCAGTCCCCAGGCTATATATATATATTAGTCCCTGGGTGGTGATATGCTGGTCACACAGATGCGAGAGGGAGAGACACATGAGGACATGCTGGCAGGTCACCCTGCGTATGGCCTTTAGCTGCCGCAGCTCCTCGCTTTCTGCGAGATTCCGGAAGATTCCGGTTAAGCCTCTCCTCTCACGGCCGCCCTAAAACTATGCATACTGGCTATAAGCCGCAATCCCCGAGCCGCACAGGGAAGCTTCATTTCCCAGGAGAGGAGGGGGAACAAGTGATCTACAGGAGATGGAAGAAAGAGTGATAGAGAGAGGGATGGCGAAGCAGACAGGACCCCCGCCACGCCCCTGTAAGGCCACCTTGGAAACCTGCATCTGCATCTACATGCCGCACCTATTAGCAAATCCAGATGTACCACATTCAAACCTTGACTCGGACTGGGGCATTTCTGACCCCACCTTTTTCATGCGGCTATTGTTGGGAAATTTCACATCCCCAGTCTGGCTCGGAAAGTGCAGCATACAGTGGAACACACGTTTCTACATGCTACATGCAGTTTTTGGAATGATTCCATCCTCCCTGTTGTTCAGACACACACATTAAATACTGCAGCATCATCATCTCCCAAGAAACAGTGTCAGAAAAGCTTGTCCCTGATTGCATATTATGCTGATAATGGGCTCCTTAACTCACTAATTAATAAGCCAATTAGAATGCATTTAAATGAGCGTTAAGCAATCAACAGGAAGGTGTATCGTAATTTTTGTGACAGAAGTCATATTGAGGTTGTCAACAGGATGTGAAGGTCATCCTGCCATCTCCACTGAAGCCACACACACACACACACACACACACAAACACACACACACACACACACATACACACACATACAGACCTGTACTCATATCTTTGTGAGAACTGTACATTCATTTCTATGGGCAAAACCATAATCCCAACAATAACAACCTTAACCACCACCCAGCCCTAACCTTAACCATAAGTAACCAAACAAAATACAAGACCTTTGGCATTTTTAGTTTTTTGATTGTAGTCACAAATTTTCATAAAGTTGAATTTCCCCTTGTGGGGACCGAAAAAATCGTCCCCACAATATCAAAACAATAGGTTTTTATCACATTGTGGAGATACATTGTGGACACATTGTGTCTGTGACCTCAGACAGCTGAAAGACCTCAGTTCATGGTCGAAACCAGGTTACATGCTACAGTATGTACAGTTGGATTACATGCTTTAGCTGAGCAATCGGCTTGGGATTTACCCAGACAGACCGGGAAAGCCTGCAAACCGAACCCCACATGCACACACACACACACACACACACACACACACACACACACACACACACACACACACACACCACATGCACACCATGTGCGCACAGTCCACGTATTCATATCTTTATGGGGGCTCTCCATTGATTTCTATGGGCATAATCCTAATCACAACTATGACAACCTTAACCCCTACCTAGCCATAACCTTAACCATAAGTAACCAAATGAAATACACAACCTTTGTCATTTTTACTTTTTTGATTGCTTTTGCAGATGTCTATAAAATTGAGATTATCCTTGTGGGGACTGAAAAAATGCTTGTGGGGACCGAATGCACACACACACAGACACACATACATGCACATATGCACACACACACATGTGCAAGCAGACACACACACACAGGATCAGCAATTACCATTCTAATGCCAGCCTGCTGTTTTGCAATAATCCGTTTCCCACCAGGGAGCTTTGAGTCCCTTTTGCGCTGATCAGAAGTCATCCCCCATAATGCACTGCCCTAACCCTTTCCCCCAGATCCATCCCTAGGGGGTATCTTCACCTGGCGTCCCCCTTCCCCTACCCATTACCACGGAGACCTATCAATGGCACAAGAAGCCTTTGTCTGAAGAAACCTTCTGAAGGTCTCAGTAGCCTGAGTAGCTAGCATAGCTGCTTTCCAAACAGTTGACCTGGGTTCGAACCCTGGCCGATGCAGCCAAATTTATGAGGTGCTTGCTACCATGGGGCCCTTGAGAAAGGCCCTTAATCCCCCCCTACATGGAGTACAGGAAGATGATGGAAAAGGTCAGGGTGACCCTGTGATCACCTCAGAATGGAATGGTCATGCATGTGACCTCCAGGGCTCCAACACACTCACACTGAGAGACACACACATGGTTGGCTGTAGTGAGGCGGTGTCCAGGTTGCGGTCTGACTGCCTTTCAGCAAGTGTTCACTGGGTGTCCTCAGTGAGCTAGCATTTCATTGCCCCCCCCTTCCTCCTTGGCTGAAGACCCCACCATTAATTTTTCACCAAAGTGCAATCTGAGCTTATCGATAATTTAAGACCTTATTCTTATAAAAACTAAAAATAAGGGCAGGATTTTCGAGGTACGGCATCACGGATTTATGGAACACGTTCCCGCAAATTCAACCCCGAGCAGATGAGCTAAGGTGTGACCTCTCCCGCGGGTGAGGCGTGACCACCACTTTGTCCCCTCAATCATGCATGAATTAACACCCTGCTGCCTGGTTGGGTTTCAGGAATCTCCACTACTAGACTCGTGGACTGAAGTTCTCCTTCTCCTGGTTCTAGTCAATGGGCCCGGGTCAAATGTGATGCGCATCCCAAGAAATTGCTGCCATTTAGGTGATGTCATCATTCACATCTGGCACCAACACCATATTATGCTACTACAATACAGGCAGCTCTCGACAAGCATAAGAAATTTGTTCCATGAATCCTTATGTACATTATACTTTCCGTCGGATTTACCTTCCCATACCATTCAAGACACCTTATAGCAAAAAAACATAAGCCAAAAATATACTAAAAATACCAAGAACACATATTAAATGGAAAAATTAGGTGTAAATTTACTTACAGGCATATGTTACCTGTTTGCCTTAGCGCTTCCGTAAATTCCGTGTATCTCAGATGTTTTTTGCGTAAACGCAGATTTAAGTCGAGACCTGCCTGTATAACTGAAATGTTAGCTGGACTTTTTGCATGTCAGCAACTGGCTGATAATTACGACACCCAAGGCCAGGAAAAGAAGAGGAGAGCACCACCTGGGGGAGATGTCGCAGCCCTGCTGCATGAAGGCCCCCAGTGAGAACCAGAGGCTGTTGAAGATGCCGAACTCGTTGGGTGGCTGTTCGCCGGGCTGACCGTCGCTGTCTTCCTCGGGTTCCTCCGTGTGCCACTCGTAGGGGCTGAAGCGGCTCACCAGGAAGAGCACCACGCTGACACCAATGTAGGCGAAGACGATGCACATCCAGATCTCGTAGGCAAGTGGGTCCAGGAAGGAGAACACGCCCGGCTTGGACTTCTGCGGCTTCTTGATCATGATGGAGATGCCCAGACTCATGAAGGGTTTGGAGAAATCGATGACCTCCTCCCTCACCAGGGTGATGGTCAGGGGGGCCACAGCAATCTCTGCTTTCTGGACAGCCGGTTGAGTTCGGGGGGGGGAAGGTGGACAACAGAAGAACATGTCCTAAAGTTCACAAAGTGCTTACACAGCCTTTCCTTCCCTAATTATTCACCAAGTTCAGACTGATTCACAGAGACCACCTCGTCCCCTTCCCCCAGCACAAGCCTCTCTGCGACCCCCCGCAGAATCGCCAGCCTGTTCCCGCCTTACCCCGTACACCAGCTCGCCAACCATGCCGTTCCAGATTTTGGTCTCGGGATCTCGGGCGCCGTACTTGCCGTCCGGCACGATGGAGATCTGGTACTTGATGCCAATGTGTTTGGCAATCTCGGAGGCCAGGTCCACGCAGTAGCCCTCGAACTGGTCGTTGCCCTCAAACATCTCATAGTTCTTCTTCAGCATCACGTACGGGCCCTCCTGTAAGGATGGGGGCAGGCTGTGAGCCCCTCGCTGCAATACCCGCCCTCACCTCTGCCGGGCCCCCCGGCGGGCCGCGGGGGGGGGGGGGGGGGGGGGGGGGGGGGGGGGGGGGGGGGGGGGGGGGGGGGGGGGGGGGGGGGGTGGGGGGGG
>JAODKC010000039.1:2459697-2474234 GCA_026777985.1 Mormyrops attenuatus
ACCCGCCCTCACCTCGGCAGCCCCCCCACGCTCAACCCTCCCCCCCACCCCCCCCACCGGGCATCACAGATGGACAGCAGAGATAATGCCTGTTCAATTTAAACGCTGAATGCATTTGGACTTTAAAAAAGACACAGCAGCCATTTCCCTATTTCCGGGAAATCTGTCCCCTTAGTCTTGCCTAATGTAACCTTGCAAATAACCGACTTTGGGGTTAAGAGAAACATGAGGGGGCTGTCCTCATCTACCGGAGACTCCTCTGAGAGCCCCCTCCATGTCTGCCTGTTTGCCGTTATAATAGCATCACAAAGCATGACACACAAATATAAAATATGGCAAGGAGCGGCCTCTTAAGCTAAGGCGCTATATCGCTCACTGATGATGACCAACACTGATGGATGGAGGCATGATGGAGGTATGGCGGGGGCATGATGGGGGAATGACTGGGGCATGGGGAGGAATGGTAGGGGCATGATGAGGGAATGACTGGGGCATGATGGGAGAATGTTGGGGCATGGTGGGGAATGACTGGGGCATGATGGGAGAATGTTGGGGCATGGTGGGGAATGACTGGGACATGATGGGAGAATGTTGGGGCATGATGCCAAGCGTGGTCCCTTGTGGGTTCTCTTTCCTTGGGCGACTGTCAGCACTGTTTCACTTCTGCAGAGTGGCGGAGGGCTGACAGCGCATCTATGACATTCTCCTTTGGAGGGGGGGGGCAGCCCCACAACCGCTGCTGAGGAGAGAAGCTGCAGGCATGTCGGGGAGCGCCAGGTGGGGAGAATGTGGCATGCTGTCCAGAGCGTCCCCCAGAGGAGCACAACACCATTAAAGGACATGTAAGAAACACAGCACAAGCCTGCATGGCTAGAGGGCGCCAGGTGAAGCCCCCCAAAGAGAAGCTTTCTCGTGAAACCACACACAGAATGATTCGCTGCACGTTTGGGTGAAACAGGGGACCCACAGGGAATTCTGGGAAGTGTGGCATGCAGTCCTGAGCAGACCGTCCCATGGCAGTTGCATATGAACTTAGGATGGCTCGCTGACATTTGGACCATTTAATTGACTAACGGCGTGCTTGGTCTGGGTGAAGTGTGAGTCCACTGACACTGTCTCGTGGGGGGGGGATTATTGACCGGCACCGAGCGGCCCTGTGGTGTTACTCCAGTGATCCCCAGAACGCTCCTCTGAGTAGGAACGCGTGCTAATGACACTAATTAAGTGGTAGGTCAGAAGCAGCCATGCATCACGTCACTTCTGAGGTTCCCAAGTGAGCAGCGTCAGTGCCCAGCAGAGCGGTCCAGGGAACTGCACATTTTACCCGGAGGGTGTGGGTTCAGGTCCTGGGAGGGGCCTCATTTCTGATTGTGTTACTCCAAGGAGATACACCGAAGGAGTAAAGAGTAAGGGTACAACAGCAGGGCCCTCAGGGATTGGAACAGCCACCCTGACAGGGCATGTGACCTCAATCTGCCTGGCACCTGCTGCCCAAGCCCAGAGATTTGTAAGCTGCTGGCAGGGAGCTGCCTATTGGTCAGTCTGAGACCCCTCCCCCCATGGTTATTCCAGGTTCCCTTGGCACGATCAAAGAAAACAGGATGACAGGTTCAGAACACTGACTCCTGGTCGGGCCCCCTCGTCACGCATGGCCAGGAAGCTTCCGGCAAAGTCTGTGCAGTTAAATGGGTTTGCCGAAGCCAATGTTCGGTGATTCAGAGACGCTCGGGTGACTTGAACAGGAGAGGGAGAACAACATTGTTTTCTCATTTCAAGAAAGTTACAATTTTTATTTAGGACAGGGTGAGTGAAACTGACATCATTACATCAGCCTGTCCGAGGACAATTTTTTACAGAGGAGCACGATATTCATGACTCAATTTAAGAGCGTGGCAACGGGAAATAAATTTCCCGCTCTCTTTTTTTTAACGATGTGTGTCAGAAGCTAAGCTACTTGGAAGCTCATCCACAGGTTAGGCTAATAAGGACTTGATGATGTCGCCCTGCTTCAAGGCAGCACAAAGGTCAAGCTTAGGACAACGACAGCTTAAACAGAAAAATAAATAACATACAAACTATAAACACTGCTGAACGACAGGCTGCACAATCAGAAAACAGGACAAATTAATAAAAGACAATAAAAGACCACAAACTACTGCTCCTTCGCAGGGCGCACAGACAGGGAAACATCTGAAAGGTTCATGTACAGTATCTGCCTGCAGAGGAGAGGTTTGAGATTTAAAAATACAGGCAGTGGTGGATCTTGGAAAAAGAGCATCAGTTAACTGTCAGGGGAAAAGGCTCCAGAACAGGTTTCCACAGTGACAGCGGTTATAGGATCCACACAGCCGCACAGCTACACACCCACACTGCCTGGTTTAGCCTGGAAGACGACGCTTACATTAGGAGGTCAGGATGCAGGTACAGTGCAGGAAACACTGTTCTCCTGTCCAGGGATGGATCTCTTCCTTGTGGGGACCCACTCAAAAAAATCATGTCGGGGCCCCCTTCAGATTTACAAAAACTAAATAAACAGCTAGCGAGTAGAGTTGGAAGATCATAGCGAGTTAGTAGCAGAACACGCTGCTTCAGCATCTCCTAAATAAGGAACTTATTTAATATTTAGTGTAGTGACTGTTTGTGGCCAACAGGGGGCCAAACCTCGAGGGCCCATGCAAATACTGCTGGTATCCACACTTCATCCATGTTTAAAATTTAAATGACATGATCGTTCAGTTCTCTCTATTGTCTCGCATGACTGCCTGCACACTTCTGTCCAAAAGACGTCAAAGGTGAACCGTGACTAGGGCTGCCTGGAGCGGGTGGCCAGGAAGGGGTGGGGTCCCACAGTACCTTACCATTATTGTCGTCACCACAACTGTCCTATTCTCCAGTATTGAGCTGTCGTTGCCGAACAGAATTTCACTCTGGATCAGGACCAGCTTGTCGATATCATTCCAGTAGCCGATCTGGAGGGAGGTGGGGGGTCAGGTTAGCAGGCAGTCAGTGAAAGGCGGGACTCTACTGGTGCTTTGAGGCATAGGGGTGCATGTGTCAGTGTGAGGCACTATGGCGCGGCGATCACTGCAGGGGTCTTTGCCACTGACCCCCTGTAGCACCAAAAACTAAAGAAAAAGGTGAAGGAGGGAAACTGTGAGGTGCATGTGGCTTCTATAGGGCGATTTTAGGATTTTTAGAAAGGGGGGGCATCTAAGAGGGGCAATAATTCATACCGAAGGGCCAACCTTATTATTAGCCAATGTTATATTTGGAATAAGTGATTGACAGGGGAGGAGACAATGAGCTTTCAGCTGGGGTCAGCACCCCTGTGGCCCCGCCTCTTTATACATCCCTGAGCAGGGTACTAAAAGATGTGCTCCCAAACCTCCGCCGGTTGTCAATGACTTACTCACTTAAGCCGCTGCCTCTCTCGCCGATTCGCACAGGCCTTAACAGCAGCATTAACACTTGCGTTTGGCCATGGCAGATAAGACCGCAGCGGCTGCTTCCGAGGGGACACTAATCAGACACCTTCAGATGCTGCAGCGGGAACCGTGGCCAAAAAACCCACTGCTCCCTGTACCGTTCCAGACGGACCTCAGCATTTCCATCCTCCCCCGTAAAGTTCTGAAAGGTCAAACTGCCGATTCCTAAAGGAGCTCATTAATATGTAAGGTCCAGGTCCCTCTCTCTGGCTGCAGAATGCGGCTCTCATTGTAATTCCTCAGATGAATAAAGGAACTGCTGGCGACGGAGCTTCTCTGCACCAGCAGCTGTGGCATTATGAGTCCTTAACTACTCTGCCACCTGCTGACCTATTTTATGTGAGAGTGACATCTGCGGTGCTGCTGATGCCAGTGTGCTTATAGGCCTCTGGTGTTTCTGTATGCATGCTGCATGCCCAAGCTGACTTGGGGGGAGGGCAGGCGGAGAATAAAGGCTTCCCGGCTCTGCCATCTCTCATGGAAGGGGACTGACAGGAATGACAAACTGTCACACATCAAGGACGAGCGGTCCTGTCCTTCAGTGGCAGCACTGATGAGCCATGTGGCCACAACGTGAACCTAAACCCACGATGAGAACTGGGGCTGCTTTGAAGGTCCAGCATGCAGCTGGAATCGAATTCCAAGGACACAAATCATAATTGACGTTGTGCTCATTAGCTAAACGTTCAAACGTTTATTTTTAGTTATATTACTATATGCTTTTATTGAAAGACAAATACTTTTTTTAACAAAAAAATGCAAAGTCAGCCAGTCCCTGGATCAGTTGGGGTTTAAGGGCCTTGCTCAAGGGCCCAACGTGACATCACTCTGCCAATCTATGGAATTTGAACCGGCAACCTTCCAATCCCAAGCATACTGAGCCACACAGCATCAGAGTCAAAATTTTATTGGACAGGAGCGGAGCTTGGGGGGGGGGAGGTGTGCCATTCATGAGTGTGGTTTTTGGGGCCACCCTTTGAAATGTGCCTCTCAAGCCTCTGTTCTGAAGACGGCGATTTCTGCACACTCACCCTGCGGGGGCCGTTGCTCCGGAGCTCGAACACGTCCATCGTGTAGTTGACTCTGCGCCCATAGTGGTCAAACTGCACATTCCCGGTCAGGCCCTGGATCCTCACCTTCACGGCGACCACAAGAGAGCCCTCAGCGACACAAAACCACTTTGGACTGTCTCATTTACATTTTTATTTACTTAACAGACCCTTTAATCCAAGGCAACATACCTTTAAAGAAAGCTGGTAGGGGCTAAGGGCCTGGCTTAGGGACCCAGCGCCAACTCTGGGACTTGAACTGGCAACCTTCCGATCACAGTCCTAACACACACCCCCCATCTAGCCGGGTCTAACTGGGCTATCACAACGCCACCTGTCTGACCTGAATCACATCCGGTTCCCCAACCTCTACAGCCAGAACCTCCTCCTCTCCAGTATAAAGTGAATATTACAGTTCATCCTGCCATATTTCCAATCTCAGCAGTTTAACTTAATAAATAATTATCTTATATACTTAAAATTTAGCCATATTTTTGTTTCAGCCGTTTCTTTTTATTTCATAATTATTCCATAAATATGTACCTCTGCAGTTCCTAGTTATATGACCAAGGATGACATAACTGGTACGCAAATATACCTTTACCTTTAAATATGCATTTACCTTAAAAGCGATATGTGAGGCGATTGATTGTCGTAACAGCATAAATGTGTACTTATATTATGTGCATTTGCACTGCTATGACAAGAAATTACTGTGCATTTTAACCTTTATACCGCAAATGAAGTACAAATTAGCATATAAAGGTTAAAATGCAAGGTAAATTCTTGTCATATCAGAACAAATGCACACAGATTTGTGCTGTTACAGTCGATTGCCGCACGCATCGCCTTTAAAGGTGAATGCGTACTTGCATACAACTTCTGTGCATTCCTGTATGTCTACTTTAATGTATTGTGAGTACCTTTGCTTTGTGCTGCCTCTTCCCGTCACATGTCAGATGTTACGGACTGGATGGTGTGAGTAAGAATTCCTATGTACTGATGTGCAAAATGAAGAATCTTGTTCTTTGAATCAATGGGCCGTGCCTGTACCTGCTCTCCTCCGTGTCGATAGGCTCACCTTCTCTCCTCTTACCCCCTTTTGCTCACCTGTTTTAGTGTACGCTCCATGTCGATGCCCTGGTTCCAAGGCGCCGCCGGATTGGCCAGACAGTCTCCGGCGTTCCCACGCCGAGAGATGTCGATCTTCTGCCTCCGCAGGTTCCGGAAAGCCTCGGCCATCACCAGCACGCCGTCATAGGTCAGTGCCGAGGTGTACTGAGGAAGAGGAGGAAGATGTTCCTCATGAGAATCCTGCCTAGAGGTCCCATCATCTCAAAGACCATGAGCAGGTGACTTACGGGTGAAGGAACTGTGCTAGAACGCTATACACAGATAATGCTCACTAGTGAATCATTACCACTGAAAATACTGTCAGCATGCTTGTCACCTCCCTGTCATTGTCATGATATTGTCATGAGTACAAGAGCTGCTTCATGCTTAGCTGCAGGTCTACTGAGGTTGCTTAATAAATTCAGATAATTTCATTTGGGAAACATTGATAACCCTTTAAGGGGAATTAGGCCTCATAAAAGGAGTTGTTAACTGTCCCCAGTGCCTTGAAGAAACTGAGCTCCAGCAACTCCACCTCTAAACAGGGATAATTGCTGTTTAATACGCAGTGGACCATATTAACACAGAGTGTACACGGAACCCAGAATCCCCCTCCGGATCAATGGGAACCGCAAGAGGCCGGGCGGTGTCGATGCGGGGGAGGACAGCCAATCAGAGTCGTGACAACGAGATTATTATTCAGAGGATGGTGTTCGGGGGAGGATCGATGGTGGTGCATCGAGGCCGGCTTGCTGATGTAGGCTTGTACCCATCCTCTCTGCAGGATGCACTGGGAGAGGGCTGGGGCGAGGTGTGTGGGAAGGGGTGGGGGGGGTGACTCCCACATTGAGGGGCAGACTTAGAGCAATCTTAGAGATAGAGGTCATCTTACAATAAGGCTGTTAAATCAGCTCTTAATGGCTTCTTTTAACACCATTATCTTAAAATAGAATAAACAACACCTTTGAGTGCTAACATTTCATGTATATACACATGCACTGCTGTAGACACAAAACAGGAATCTATAAACACACGCATCTCTCCCTGCCTACCTGAGGGCGATTCTATAATTTGACCCTTAAGGGGGGCTCAGCCCCCACATAGGATTGCCACTTTCAAGCTGAAGAAATACGGGAAAATATTTTTTTCAGAGGGGCTCAGATAAAAAACAGAGTGCCAACGCCTCCCTAAATGGGGTCTAGACTTGCCTGTGTCCACCTGTTCTCCACACAAAGCTCACTTCCTTCTCTGGAGGTGGGATTACACCCTGTCACTTCATCACACAGCATAAGTGTGTGTGTAGCTCTGACTAACAATCCCTAGGAGTCATATCAAAGGTGAAGCATCATCCTTCAGGAATCAGCAATCTCTGGCCACAGAGGATTCTGGGTGCAATGGCTCAAAGTGACAACCCGTTGCAAAGAAGGGTGTGACCACTTACCTTGGGCGGGCTCTCAGAGCCAGGGTACTCCCTCTGGTCAAGTTTATTCCAGCGTTGCATGAGCTTGATGACCTTAGGCGTACTGAAGTTGACAAGCTGGAAGCCCGTCACGTTGGCCCCTCCATGCATGAAGCGCTCCAGAGAGATGTCCTTGAAGCCCTGGGGGCGGAGTTGGAACACAAGTGAGTAAATGCATCAGCGTTGGATTCACCGAAGCATACAAAACAGAGACACACCAGACTCCTTTGAGGTTGCTATCTCCCGGAGACCCTAATGTTACAACCTAATTGCCTACCGCAACGACAAATTCATTTTCTTCCACGCTTAAATTTTGCTGCAAATGACGTCCCTACTCAAAGTGGTCCGTTTCACCCCCTCATGATGGAGAGCAGACTCAGCCGTCCCCAGCGGCCTTGACACCACCTCTGGGGAGCAGTAATCACATCACTGTGACAGGAGATATGTTCCTGCCTTAGCCTCTCCCAGCATTACCTGTGAATGGATTAGCAGTGATTCCCCACGCTGTCTCCTCGCTGATAATCTGAAACTAATCGACCGAACAATGTGCTCGAAATAAGTCCTGGAGGTGCAGGACCCTCTACCAAATCCTCACAAGCTCATCAGGCTTTATTTACCTGGGGGTGTCCCTGCCCCAGGAAGGAGGGGCAGGATGATGACACTCAAACCACACGGGATGCAAGCACAACTAAATAACCAATAAGAGTGCCTCTTACCAAATTTGCCATGATGTAATGGTAGCCCTTGACATGTTTTCCAACGCTGACAATCTAGAAGGGACAGTGGGGGGGTAGGGGGAGGGGTAAATCGGACGAGGATAGATTAGTGTCACTTAATTGTTTCTTATACTTGTCAACACGAGAATTACAGCGGCTCTTGGGCAATGGAGGTGCATGCGACATGGAGCAATATCTTCGTGTGCGATTAATTAAGCGGCGGGGAAATTAACAGCCAGTAATCAGGGCTGTGTGAAGATGCATGGAGGCTGGAGAGAGAGAAGAGGGCGGCCGTAATGTTCATAAAGATTATTTTATGACCTGTCTCCATTATAATTAATAATCAATAAGGATATTGCAATAATAAGTATGTCCATTGAGGGTGCATAACAAAACTGGGGGCTGTTTTATTGAGCTGTCAGACATCCTCCCCCCAACTCACAACTCACAACTCTCTCAGGCGTGAACATTGCCTGGTGACCCTGTTTATACTGGACACTGGGTGGCACTGAGATTTTGGCGAGCTAAGCTGGTGGAACGGGGCAGCAAGGAGAGGAAGAGTGGCCACCAAATTGGGGAACTGAGGAGGAGGAACGGAGCTAGGAAAGGAAGAATCAATGTCGTCCTTTGGAGCAAATCAGTAGAACAAACATGGTGCCCAGGGGGTCATGTACCGGTCCCCCTTGTGAGCTCCGCATGACTGCTTGGCTGTGGTCAGATCGGTGTGATGCAAACAAGCCACAGATCAGCTTCTGAGCAAAGCCTTTGGTCTGAAACTAGGATCCTTGGAGATTACGTATTCCCAGAGTCCATAAACAGCCTGTGGATTCGAGCGGAACCGTGCTGCTGGACGGTGAAGTGAAATGCGAGATAAATGAGATATAAACAAGAGGAGAGGAGTGGAGAAACTCGCAGACACTTGGATATTTCATTTTAAACACACAGAGGGGGGCAGCTATCGATCGCCCCCCTATCGGATTTCTACAGCCTGCCGGTTAGCTTTAGCCTGGGGTTACTGCTTTGCTGTTCGGACAGCAGATGAATGAGATCCCAGAGGCGATGAAGACTGGGACACTAGGAGGTCCGGGAGACTTCTGGCTCTCGCCTCAGGCCAGTTAGCCCCTTTGAAGCCGGGCAGATCCTTTTTAGAGCCGACCTCTGCTGTTTCGGACTGAGTTAGAATGGAACAAGTGCCAGGAGCCATTTGCCAAATTATGCATGGAGGGATGATTAGTTTGTCAGATGGCCAGGACTGACGGTGGTCTGGTTCCCATTGTGGAGCCACACAAAAAGACAGGGGCGCAATCGAGGCAGATTGGAGAAGGTTCCGCCGTGCCCACCTGCTCCAGGAGGTTGTGCAGCCTCTCAGGCTCCAGATCGATAACGAATTTCTTCTCCTGGCGACGGTCAAGGTCCTCAAGGAGGCGCCGGTAACTGGCATCGTTGAAGCTCTCCACACAGATGGCGCTGACCTGCCAGCCGTTCTGCCCCGCCTTCTCCATGATGGCCTGCAGGACAGCGTAGCCTGCCGAGCATGCAGACGCACCCGTTAGGAGACGAGGCAGCGCGGACCTGGCCCGGCCGTGGCATGGCACTCCCTCAGTCCTCCAGCACTGAGAGATACCCTGCCCTTGTATAATCCTTGCCCAATTTGCTTCAAAACATTTCAGGAGAAGGTTTCACAGTGCTAAAGAAATCCAATAAACAGAGTAACCTTCTGAAACAGCCCTGACACTCTCCCCTGCTAGCATGAGGAGACTCATTGAAATGATGCTTTTCCCATGACCTCAGCAGTGTTAGGATTGCAGAATCATTACTGACGTTTTACAGATAAATGCACTTTCCCCCCGAACTGTTTTCCCTTTAAAAATATCAAGAAATATGGCATCAGGAATGCTGCGAAGCAACTATTCTAGAATTTGACCCTTAGAAGAGCTTAGCCCCCTAAAAATATGGGACGAAATAGTTAAACAGATTTAGAATAATAATTCTTCATGGAGGCTGAGACAAACGATAAGGTGGCTGATGCCCCCATAAATAGGGTCTAGAATCGCCTGTGCAGTGAACTGAAAGTGAAATGATATGAGATGATTTATTTCAACTATATAAATTTGTCTGCTTTGTTACTGCAGGTAAATATACAAACAGTCTACTGTAGCTTTAAAACTCAAAAATCAAAAATAAATGAAAGGGAAACAACAATGGCAAAAGGATCCTGAGGGGGGAAAAAAAACAAATTTCCACAAACGGTAAGCACAACTGTTTTAAAAATGGCAAAACGGGGCCCCTACGGTTTTTGTGGGATGGGAACCGCGCTGTGGAATGACAGATCTTTAATGAAGAAGTCAAGCCGCCCCTGAGGGAAATGCTGTACGCCGTTTGTTTGCACTTAAAGATGAACGGCATCGAATGCCTCTTCATCACCCAGTGCAGAGGCTTTTGGGGCAGACTGGCATCACAGACGTGTATGAGGACCCCAATGAGTCACATATTCCCGTTCAAGGTCCTGATCTTGACACTCATTCATTACACTGATAAAATCAATGGCTTTATAAGAAACTTGAGCACCACATAGGCCTAGTGGTATGTGATAGAATGGAAATCTTCCGACTGATGTGTGGGTTTCAACGGAATGAGCTTGAACTTGAAAACATAAAAAGAAAACCCTTTCTTCTCCACCAGGCCCATGTTACCATTCTTCGACTGATATTTTCTGCAGAAGTGGCTCTACATCAGTACTCGGCGAGAGGCTGAATTCACTTCCACCAGCTATCTGTAATGCGAGATGGACTCTTTTCAAGGACAGAGTCTGCTTTGGTTCTGCTCGGTGAATTCTGGCGTCTAGTTAGCCTGGGGATACCCGACTGAAATCAAATCGTAAATGTTCTTTGCCGTCAACCTATGTATACTGTTTGAGCCCAAATTATGGTCTCAGAATGTAAGATTTGGTCCAGAATGTAAGAAAGATGAGTAGTCCTTTATCACACTGTGATGTCTCAGAAAGGTCATGGCATATACACCTCAGCTCCTACAGGAGAGCTAGTTAACGGTTCCACTGGCCAATGGCAGCCTTCCCCCTCCTCTCCCTACTCCTCATACACTGCTTTCCTGGCCTCTGGCACATGGCCATCGCGTCCTACTGCACATGAGTGGGTTGTGGAGGGTGCCAGGGCAAACAGATGTGCCCCCAGGATGAAACTCCTGTTTGCCATTAGCGCCTGGCAGTGCCCGCCTTGCGCTTTGAGATCCAAGCTGCAGCATTATCATCCGGGACGACAGAACGAACATGGAGATTGAACTCAGGCTCAAAGCAAATTGGCGTCATCAGCATCCCTTTAATGGAACTGGCACAAGTTTAGCCTGAACCAACTCGCCGGTTATGAAGCCGGCAATTTGGCTATCGGACACATCTCTCGAAGGTCAAATCATCTGTCCCTGCTTTTAGAAGGAAGTTGATCCTATAATGTGAAGGGGGACCTGAAGTCCTTGAGATATTGTTTAATAGGAATCTGAGAAAATGGGCAGTCCTGGATGAACTGGAGTCACCGTGCCAAGGATGACTTCAGAAAATGGCCAGTGTCACTAAAGCACATGGAGACTTTCTAAGGAGAAATGCATTTTGGGTCTGCACCTGCCCAAAGCACACAGACACTGGAGTACAGGCCCTTCGCAGAAGAGACCAATGCAGACGATTCAAATAGCAAGCTGCTAGATATAAACAGGGAATTTAACAGCATAGGGTTAAAATTCCCATCCCCAAACATCAGTTCCTGTATGTAGGGACAAAAATTACTGTGTTAAAACCCTGGCCTTAGAGATCATCGCTCCTGTGTCTGCAGCATATTAGTCTGCTGTTTCGTTTAACTTTCACAGGTCGTCTGGCCTCGCCCATGTGGCACGCCCACTGCTTCGCCTCACACGTGTCACAAAAAAGGTCATTATTGCGAAACTCAACTGACCAATAGGTGGCAGCGGCGTTGCACAGGGGGCCAGCTATGTCCGACAGAGGTTTACACGAAAGGAACAGCAGTGGCGGTTTGTGTTTGGGGGCTCGCAGAAAAATGCGAAAAATCCCAGATGCAGAGAGAAACTGTGTTTATGCCAACCAGCTTGCTAATGGGATTTGCACTTCACAGTTCTGAGCTCACCTGTCCACTCAACTTGTGCTGAAAAGTGTCTGAAACCACTCTTTTAAGGGAATAAACCTTTATTTGAGTTCATTGCCCATCTGGAGTGGCATCAATGTCATCCAAAGACTCTCAGTGACATTCATTCAAAAATAAGTCAGCAGCGGCCTGGGGTATATAAACAATAGCATGACAAACAGCCTTCCTTTTTCATGAATATAACCGGCTAGCGAATTGAAAAGGAACACAGATTTATCAAGCTGCAGCCTAACCCCTCCCCTACCATCTCTTAAAGACAAAGGTGAATAAATCACATATCAGCTGCCAGGGACCCCGAGGCGAGTCAGATGCTAACAGAAAGGACAGGGTCTGCTATCCAGCACTCCATGAGCCAAGAATTTATCACCGATTCGTCAGTAATGTTCTCACCCCCTTCTCTCAAATCTGCATTCCTTCCTCATGACCACCAGGTGGTGTGGCGGGTCAAAGACACATGAGCCCCTGGCTGCAGGAGGGTCCTGAGAGTGGGTGTTCTACTCCCAAGCCCCAATACATCATTCCTGGAGACGCAAAGACGTTGCCACAGGATCCGTTGTTTAAGTTTCACTACTGCGCCAGTCATTCTTTAAACGAGTGTGAGTAGTCGTAGGTCACATAAAAAGATTTCATATTAAACAATTCTGTTCATCTGCTAATTACTCCTTTTATTTATTATTTCACAGAGTTGATATGACCACACTTTTCCAAACTATCTTACTAAAAATAAGTCTAAAGTCTAAATAAAATGACTGGTAAATAAGTGTTGCACAGGGTCTGGTTCAGCCTCCAGGAAGTCCAATATCTCTTTTGTACACAAACACAGGACTTCTTGTATCAAAAGGGGAAAAACATGTTAGCTTGAACAAGCTTGAAATTGACACAAACAAAATATTTCCAACAACATGTCAATTTTCAGCTTGTTAGCGTGAAAGAAAGCAATATATTTTGACACTTCCGACATTCCGTTTTGGGGTTTGGCAATAGTCTGGGTGCTCTTAGGCCTCCCTGCAGCCAGATGCCTCTCCAAAGAGAGGCTATATTACAGCCCAGCAGACACTGAATGTGTCGCTTTGGTTCCTTTCGCTGATTCTGTGCTCACCCCGGGGTTCAACTTTAGCAACGCTACAGTACCTGCAAGTGGGCCAGTCTAGCTGACAGTTATAGGGATTGTCTAACTCTGAGGGGTGTGGATTTGAGCCACAATTTAGTCAGAGGCAGCGTCCCTCAGAGATGCTCGCACATTCGGCAGAAATCCAGCTGTGAGTGTTACACAGCAACTGGAAGAAAAAGAGCAACTCAGCCCGGACGCGCCAATGTCACTGAGAAAAAGAGTAAAATATTTCTGGCGCATTTTCTGTTGTCTTATAGATTTGAGAGGATAAGGCTCGTTAGCAAATCTGACACTAAAAGCAGTGTTGCCCACTGGGGGGCAGAGAGGTCCCATGATGCATCTGGGTCATGTTACATCATGGGAGAGGGCAGATGAAGGCAGGCATATGCAGGCTTTTCCCATTACTGGACTCTTCCGCTTAATTACCTTTCCGAAGTGGCATGGACTCGGTCGGCCACCTGGGACTCGTCAGTGTCCCTTCCAATAAACATCAAAACCCCCATCACCCAAACTAAACATACACCACACTTCCCAGCATTCAGCTGTAGCTTGATCAAAAAGTGGCCTGGCTGGTGAGCTGGACATCTGTAAGTGCGGAGCACCAGGCGAGTATTATCTGCTCTGTAACGCCTCACATATTGAAGCTTTGGGGGGAAAAAAGCATTCAGAGATGCCAAGTTGCCTGCCCTGTTTATGGGGGGGTTACTTCATCACACCCTTTGAAGAGCATATCTACACACTGCAGACATAAACAAGAGGAGCTGGAGGACTGAAGTGGAGTATTAAACTCCTGCGAGCTGGTGATTTAAATGCAAAGCCCAGATCGTGGCAGGGGCGGAGCCGGGCCCCCCATGTGCCTTCATCTCACCCCCATTTGGGCACCCGTTAGTAGGAGGATGACCCAGGAACGCAGCCAAAACCTCCGAGGAACCTTGCACAGGCAATTAGGTCAACAGGAGGCTTCCAGGCCGGAATGCTGACCCCATTCCCAAGGAGGGCATGGCGTTTTGCGTACTCCAAACCAACAGCTACCGCTTCCTTTCCAAGCCATTCAATACGAAACTCTCCTAACAGTGTCTAATTCCATCAGCCCTGAAAAGGTGCGACCAAACAGTCAGCAAGCCACAGACCGTAGATGTGGAATAAAGCCACCAAGGTCAGATTTTCGGGAGAGTACTCACCCCGGTCGGTGTCATAGAGAAAGACGAAGCGACTCCAGTCGTAGTGGTCCAGCAGGCTCAGCAGCGCCCCCCGGATGGATGGTCGGAGCTGCAGGACGAACTGGCTCTCACCCTCAGTGGGGAAGCTGGGCGTGATCAGCGAGATGTGCAGGGCACTGCAGAAGGAGGTGAGCGTGTGCACAGAGCGCTTGTCGTACAGGCCGAAGATGGCGAAGACGCCCCGGGAGTACTGCGAGCAGACTGGGAGGGGTTACAGA
>JAODKC010000039.1:2496821-2538426 GCA_026777985.1 Mormyrops attenuatus
TCACTCAAGAAGATTCACTTAAGGAAAGGAGGATCACTCAAGAAGATTCACTTAAGGAAAGGAGGATCACTCAAGAAGATTCACTTAAGGAAAGGAGGATCACTCAAGAATATTAACTTAATATGCACTGTCAAACTCCAATCCTGGAGGGCCAGAGCCCTGCACATTTTTGGGTTTCCCCTCATTTAACACACCTGATTGAACTCCTTGTGCTAATTACCACATAGCTCTTGAGCTGAATCATTTGTGGTGGAACAAGGAAAGAACTAAGCTATACAGGATTCTGGCCCTCCAGGACTGGAGTTTGACACCCCTGACTTAAGGAAAGGAGGATCACTCAAGAAGATTAACTTAAGGAAAGGGGGATCACTTAAGAAGATTCACATAAGGAAATGGGGATCACTCAAGAAGATTCACATAAGGAAAGGAGTATCACTGAAGGAAGACATACGTAAGGAAAGGAAGATCGCTGAGGAAGACACATGGAAGGAAAGGAGAATCATTCAAGAATATTCACTTAAGGAAAGGAGGATCGCTTAGGAGGACACACCTAAGGAAAGGAGCATCACTCAGGTAGACACATGGAAGAAAAGGAGGATCACTGAGGAAGACAAACAAAAGGAAAGGGAGATAACTGAGGAAGATACACAGAAGAAAAGAAGGATCACTCAGGAAGACACATGGAAGAAAAGAAGGATCACTCAGGAAGACACACGGAAGGAAAGGAGGATCATGGTTGCAGATGTACATGAGACCCCAAAGCAGGTGTCCTTTAAACAGATGAACATGGGGACAGATGAACAGCCCCCCCCCCCAGATGCTAGGGGTTCTGCTTTGATCAGCAGGATGCCATTATGAGTACAGAGGGACCTGGGCTTCTACCACCAGCTGTGGGAACTAATTCTCACTAGTAGTGGTTCACAGCCAGGTTACATCTCCACCATAATAATTGACACCATAATTTTGCTTGCATGCTCTAGACTAAGAGCCATATTAAGCCCAGCTTCTGCCTCAGGCCTTGATGAGAAGCATCCACCCGTTCCCCCACCCTGCGCAAGGGGAACACGTCATCACCAGGTCACGCACTCACAGGCATTGGTCACGGCGAAGCTGTTCGCCGTCTCAATGTTGTCCACATGGGGAACCAGGTTGAAAGGCGCCTCCGTGGCGTTGGGGCTGGTGTTGTGCAGGAATATGGCCAGTCGAAAGGCTGTGTACTCCTGGTCCGTGTTTCTGATGAAGAGCCCCCCTGTGGAGCGATAGTCGGAGTGAGAGAAACAGGGAGAGAGAGAGGGAAAGAGGAAAGGAGGGAGGGAACAAAAATGCTAAGAAAGGCATCTCCTGAAAGAAAAATGCAAAAATGGAAAAACGAGACACACCTGAACAGTTTGGGCGACTTAGAATGTTTAAAATTAGGTACTTTGGACCCTGGCTTACGCCTGCATCAGAATTCAGATGTGAGTAGGAAAAACGAATCGTCTCCCCGTTTCCTAGCTTGTACTTTAAACTCGGTTGCTTGTAATAGCAATCAAATTTTATTTCAAACTGGTGGTGTGTAATTCAGCGATATGCAAATGTCAGGCCAAGAAAATGGGAGTTTTTACGTGGACCCGGCGGAGCGTGTATAACGCATGAAGTTCAGCGGCAGAGTCTCATTAGATCACGTCCTCCGTCCCCCCACAATAAATGATGCAGCGCTAGAATAAATTAAAGCACCCCCTCTTTAAGGATGCTTACAGGGCACGCACACTGAGCGCAGGTTTTGGGATACACTATAATTAAGTGCAGGCTACATTGTATAAAATGAAACTTTGAAGGGAAGCCGTCAGTGATGTGACAGTATGGCAGAGACGGAGCATCCCATCACGGACTGACGCCGAAGCAGAATGCTGCAGTGACGGCTTGAAACAGAAAAACAGCCAAAAAGCCAAGAACAAAAGCACACTAAAACATTAATGAGTCTAGGACGACAATAAAATACTAATAACACTGGGAAAATACTAACACGCCCGCTACAACCTTCGGCGCAAAAGAAAAAAAAACACAAACGCTAATAATTTGCAAATTTCAGTTAGGTGCAATTGATAAAAACGGCTGCTCTCTTTTAAACACACTTTGTATGATTAAAGGCATGTACACTAACGGCAGCTCAGCATAAAGTATACCCCCTTATTGAAATAAATAATAAAAACCCATGTTTTTTCAACAGCACTGTTTAACGGAGCGGTGCATTTTGAAAAGCCGCTACTTAATTACTTACCAATTTGAACGCTGCTTGGGAAAGCCCCCATTGTCATTCCCCAAAAGCCAGAGAAAAGCAAAAGAAGCTGTTGACAAGTAATCCTCATTTTTAGTTAAAAACTGTTGATAGACATCGAGGATGACCGCTCACGGATGAAAAAAAGAGAAAGCGAGTTTTAGCAATCCATCCTGGCCCTTTTCCCCCGCAGTGCCCACTGCCGCTGGAAAGGGTTTGTCCGGCGGAAGATCTAACACATGCAAGATGGGGGAGCGACTCGCCAGTGGTGGGGTCCTACTAGTGGCTGCATGGGGAGATGAGACATGCGCTTTCTTTCTTTCTCTCTCTCCCTCTCTCTCTCCCCTTTCCCTCCACACACTCGCGCGCTTCCATTCTCTTTCCTCTTTTCCGTATCCCCTCCCTCGCTCCATGCCGTCCTTTAAAACATCCCTTCTTACTTGGCGGCTACCGAAATACACTCAGTTCTCTTGAGTAAGAAAGAGCCGCATTCCGCCGAACGGAGAGGATTTTACCTCATGACGGCGTTATTAAACGTGTCGGGTTTACGGTCGCTTTGCAGCTTATATCTTTCTTCCTTAGTCATGGCTGGCTGCGTTTTGCCTGAATTATAACGCTCCTGTCGGTTTCTGGAGCGAGTACAACTTTGGTATGTACGCAATTTGTATTATCAAAAGCAAAGACAATCCATAAACCACAGCTCTGGGGTATCGTGCTACACCAAGCCGTATTCATTTTGCATTTGGATAAGGTAAAAGGTATAGTTTTATCAGTTGTGCAGTATTAAAGGATGGCAGAATCCAAGGGTGTGTTCTGAAAGTTATGTAACCTCACAATGTAGCTGGTTATGTGAGAAAAACGTATTTACTTAAAAACAAGACATGAAAAATCTGAAGACTTCTCACCTTCTAAACTATGCTTAGCCGGGTTGCACGTAAGAGACGACTGTGAAAAACATCAGTGCATGTATGGTATTAAAGTCAACATTCACAATACTTCACATTGGCACTCGTTAGCCCCATATAATATAATCACAGGACGTGTTAAGTGCTTCTCATGCAGCTGTCATCTGCAGATTTATGAGTCGACTCAGGAGCTGAACCCATATAAAGAGCAGCCAGGAAACACGAGGAGTAGCAGCTGACTTTCCGAGCTCCTGGCCCCATGTCCGCCTAACGAGAGCTGTGCGTGACCCCTGCCCGCAGCTGTCCATGGTCCTGAAGCAACAAGGAGACGCTTCTCAGGTCAGGTGGTGCATGAGAACTTTAAATAACGCTTGAAACAAGCATGAAGCAGACACAGTTTGCCATCTGGACCTGAAACTGGACCGGTACCCTGGCGGAGCTGACAAGATCCACTCTCTGAACTTGTGGCAGGTGTCTCTCAGTGACGGCTCACACAGGAACCCAGAGATACTCTAATTACCTCCGCAGGATGTAAATAGCCTCTTACTGCCGTGTCAGCTTGCAGGATGTTTCCATCTATCAAGAATATCCAGATGTTTGTTGCTGAGCAACTAGAGTTCAAGAAGTCAAGGATCTTCAGCTGTGGCTCCTTTGTCTTCTCAGCTACCTTCATGGGAGCTCAGCCTTGGTGAGGAGCACAGTGGTCCAAAGCACCATCCTTAAGTGTGAATGTGCTTCTAAAAGCTTCTGAGTTTCTCCACAGCTTAAGGTCCCACCAACAGCCAATATCTAAGTCGAGAGAAACACCCTCAACCTACCTTAATTACTGACATGGTGTCTGAACAGTACAGCTACCCTTATTGATCAAAAGATGGAAATGAACGATGGACCTACAAGACTCCCAGTGAAACACTGACATGGTGAGACACATCATCTCCCTTCAGGTGATTGTAATGCTGGCAATTTTTTCACAAGGATGAAGAAGCAATTTTCCTGAGACCATCAATATGGTGCAGAATCCCACTGGCAATGTTACATAGATTATCTCTCTCCATGATGAACAGTATGTGCTGGATGTTGTAAACGTTTAAGGTGGTACATTTGTGTTTTCAGGTGTGGGCATCATTTTTGATGGACCACAGCATCACAAAAAGCAGGGATATGGCAGAGAGCCATGCTGTAAAAAGAAACAAATAAAAAGACTGAAATAATATTTTAGACACAGCCAGTGAAAACAATATCCCCCCCCCCCATCTCGTCATGGACCCTCCCCGAACACATCCTTATCACCAGGTCATAAATACCTTCCTCGTAAAGTCCAGCTTGGTGTGTCCTTCAGGAGAGCCACTCGACAGTGTGTCTCTAGGGAGCGTACCGCTCTCGGCCCCAGAGGACATAAAGATGGCCCCAGCCTTCAGGGCTATGAGATTTGACAGCACACAGGATCGTAATGTCTGGCGGCGTTACAGAGAGGCAGGGCAGAGGCCTTAGCGTCTGATGGGATGTGTCCTGCGAGCACGGCCCGTGGGTGATGCATCGCCACTGCATCTGTTTATGTCCCATATTAGCAGTGGTAAGTAAATTACTGCTGGCAGTGGGAGTATCTGGGTGCTGATTGGTCCAGCTCTGGGTTTTAAGGTGCTGGGGAGGCCTGGGAAGGGAGGGAGGCACTTGGCTGACCTTCAACCTCTTCAACCCGAGCAGTTACTTGCCAATTCCATGCAATTATTTCCATAATACATGTTTTTTGATTAGGATGGGGGGTCACAAATGCCTCCACCCACAAATGCAAATGATGTACATGATATGTGAGACAGATTAATTTATTAAAAATGCCCCCAACCCACCCCTCCCCCAAGAACAAATAAACCAGTACAGGATCTCAGAGTTCGCCAATGACAGGTTTCATCGCTATGCAACCATTCCCAGTTTGAGTCCATTACAAATATTTGTGGCTGTTTTGACATGACGCACTGAGCGTGTCATCTCGCTGTGCCAGCCGGGGGGAGCGGGAGAGCGAGAGAATGCGGCGCAGGAAGTGGAGAGAGTCGGAGTTCATTCACTGCAAACAGTCTAGGACTGTGGCGCTTGTGATAGCAGAACAATGACTAACTGCGTTGTTTAGGTGCCGGGAAAGTGAGTGAGAGAGAGAGAGAGAGAGAGATGTGTATTTTGCAGATCAGATACACTCAGTTAAAGTTCCCTAACCCATCAACTGCACATTTCTGTCCAGATGACCTGGTCTTTTGAACTGTCACAGGTCCTCCTCGTTAATTTGCTGTAATTTAATAGGGTGTATTTAAGTCACGTGCCGGTCCAGCACGCTTCCTAATCACGCGGATGGCAGCCAGGCAGACATGCAACAGCTGGGGATTCAGATGTTCTTTAATGACATGTTACCGGCGTCGTACAATGGGCCCACGGTGGCAGCGTGCCGAAACACAGCATCTCTCTGTCCGCTCACCATTAATATCCAGATGTCACCAACGGGTTGGGGCTCAGCCAGAGCAAGATCACAAGCGGGAGGTCTTGGGATCCGAGCCCTTCGGGTGTCTCCAGGTGGCACAGTGTGCGGCCCTGTCCATCCACATGATGCGGGGGGTGGATGTTGATGTGATTCCAGAATATAATCTAAGGTTAAGGCAGTCTGACATCTTGAAATGGTGGATCCAGGGTAAAACGTAACCTTACAAAGATGTCAGGTGTGTTTCTGTACCCTGGAAACATGTTACAGAGAGGGACTTATTAAGACTGACATTACATGACATTATTACCTGCCCTTTCCAAGGTAGAATGATCTACCACAGTTTTACAGTTGAAAATGAATTATTCATATATTCATATTCTTACTATAAACATCATGGATTCTTCCCCAAGCTGTCATTCTGTTAGCCTCTCCTTGGCCGTTCTATGTTGTACATGACAAATGTGCCACAAAGGAACAGGAAATGAATAAGTGTGTTTTGACACTCTGTGGCTACACCGTGTTTGGGCTTAACGGAACTGAGCAAAGAGAACGGCCAATACAAGACAGAGAAGCAGAATGAGGCCTGGCAGAAGATAAGGGACCGAGGTCTAATGCTTTCAGAACGGTGTAGACACTACGGTGAGAGCACCGTCGACACTGTAAACAGAAAACTGTGGACACTGTAGACAGAACAGTAAACACTACTACTGTTCTATAGTGGTCTTTTTGCAGTATTTACTGTGTTGTTCATGGTGTTTTTTGCAGTGTTTACAGTGTTCTTTTTACATTGCTTAGTATGATTTTATGGTGTTCTGTTTGCAGTATTTACAGAGTTCTGTTTACAGTATTTACAGTGATTTTGTAGTGTTCTGTTTCCAGTGTTTACTGTGATTTAATAGTGTTCTGTTTGCAGTGTTCACTGTGTTGTTCATAATGTTTTTTGCAGTGTTTACAGTCTTCCGTTTACAATGTTCTATTTACATTATTTACTGTGTTTATAATGTTCTGTTTGCAGTGTTCACTGTGTTGTTCATAATGTTTTTTGCCATGTTTACAGTCTTCTGTTTGCAATGTTCTATTTATATCATTTGCTGTGTTTATAGTGTTCTGTTTGCAGTGTTTACTGTGTTGTTTATAGAGTTCTGTTTGCAGTAGACAAACAGAACAGAACACCAGTGTAAACAGAACACCAGAAACACTGCAAAGAGATCAACATCATGAGCAGTTCAGAGAGTACATAGTGGACACAATAAGGGAAACGTGGATGTGAGCAGTAACGCATCAGCAGCAATGTGCTCACCCAGAAGCCGCATGTTTAGCTGTTTGCTGTGTGCCACCCACCACAGGATAACAATGTCTTGCATGCCAAAAACTTGGCCCAGATAGATCTAACTCCCGGCCATCCTGTCTTTAAATATGAGCTAATAGCAGCGAGCGTGACCCCCTGACCTCCGTGGTGGTGGTGGTGGAGTGGGGGGTGGGGGGGTGAGGCTACCCGCAGGCCAGCCTCTGGAGTGGGCGATGACCAAAGACAGCTAATGAGAACTTCTACCCCTATTGTCCCTTTAATAATGTGTCTGCAGCAGGATGGATTCAATGCAGAAACTCATAATGAGTCTTAAAGGAGAGAATTCATAGAAGGATTAAGCCTTCTGGGCTAGCATCATTTTCCTCTCCATTTTCCCTTCATCCATTTGTTCTGTTTGTTTATCTGTTCCAGTCGATAAAACACATATGTATGCACACATACACAAACAGAATCTCACAGCCGGGCACTTATTAACAAGGCACGATATCTCAGATGCACGAAGATGTCAAATATTGTACTCGCTTTCTGGAAACATCCATGGGGAGACCTTGTGACCTTGAGAGCTTTTCATTGGGACTTCCCTGAGAGGACGGGGGGGCTGTGCTGTTAAAGTGCCATGGCACAAGTCTAATGTGTATGGAGTTTACATGATCTCCCTGGCTTCATGCATGTACTTCCCATGTTCTCCCTGGCTTCATGCATGTGCTTCCTGTGTTCTCCCTGGCTTCATGCATGTGCTTTCCGTGTTCTCCCTGGCTTCATGCATGTGATTCCCGTGTTCTCCCTGGCTTCATGCATGTGCTTCCCATGTTCCCCCTGGGTTCATGTTTGGTCTTTTTTTATAACACCTGTAATCTGGGGTCTCTGTGTGCCCTACAATAGCAAGGGACCCTGTACAAGGTGTACCCTCTGCTACTGGGATAGATTCCAGACCCACTAGGACCCTGCTCTGGATAAGTGATTATGGAAAATAGATGCATGGATGGATGGATGGATGGATGGCCTCAAGTTGACTGTTTGGGACCTGAAATGACTGATTGATTACAACTCACAATAGCTCCAAATGACACAAAAAACCTCCCTGATATCACTAGAGCTGACTGTGAATGACAGTGGCACAAAAGGTTTTTATTTCTATGCCAAGTTACAAGGCGCCACTTTCCGTTCACCGCAGACAGCACTGGCGAGAGTCCAGTTCACCCCCAAGGTAGGGCCCAGCCCCAGCCAGCCCCTCTCTAAGGATTTCATTCCCCCAAACCACTTACACACTCAATTTGACTAATTATTTCCTAATTGCACTAATTTAGCCTTGCCTCTCAGTACCAAGGTCATTAACTGTGTAAAGTGAGCTGGCCATCCTGGATGTACACCAGGATGGGAAACTATCACCCCCCTTGTAACAAGGACATGGATCCATGCGTTGCTGGGACACGAGAATGGCCCTGCCCCCGCTTCATGTTGCCCAGCGACGTCGGGCTCCCAGACAACCATGGCAGCTGTGCAGGAGGTGAGAGAGTGGCCTGCGCCGCAGGGGACCACAATGGGGCCCTGTGGGTCTCATGCAGAAGGAGCTGCCACTTCAGCAGGTGCCAGCACACGCAGCTGAGCAGAAGAGTGGCCCCTCTGTCTGCTCCCAGCCCCAGCTACCTTCACTGTGTAAACACAGCAGTATAGACCGTCTCTCATCTCTGCTTACACAGCAGTACAGAACGTCTCTCATCTCTGCTTACACGCAGTACAGACTGTCTCATCTCTGCTTACACAGCAGTACAGACCATCTCATCTCTACTTACACAGCAGTACAGACCGTCTCTCATCTCTGCTTACACAGCAGTACAGACCGTCTCTCATCTCTGCTTACATGCAGTACAGATGTCTCATCTCTGCTTACACAGCAGTACAGACCGTCTCTCATCTCTGCTCACACAGCAGTACAGACCACCTCTCATCTATGTTTACATACCGTACAGACCGTCTCTCATCTGTTTACATGGCAGTACCAACTGACTCTCACCTCTGCTTACAAACAGTAGACTGACTCATTTCTACTTATATGCAGTACAGACTGATATCTGCAGTATCTTTTGGATCTCTCCTCTTATTGCTTCTCCGATGCATGTACTAACTGCAGAGAAAGACAGACAAACAGAGAGACAGTGTCATATACCAATCAAGGTGACAAGCTCCTTGTTTGGGGGGTGGAGGGGGGTTAATGTTAGGGCAGAGATGTCAAGATGGGGGTCTCTGAAATTGTGGTGTAGGATTCAGGTCAGGGGAGTGGGGAGGGGGGCTACCACGGCAGGAAGTGAGAGTGTGTAGAGCACAAAGCCCCCCTGCGGCCGCAGTCTTGGAAAGAGTAGGAAGTTTGTTAAGGGCTCTGCATAAGGCAGCCCCACACCCCCAACTCACAGCACTGAAGGCCTGGGAATTAGACAGAAAACGGCTCCCAGACACGGTGTGATTTTATTCCATCGATCCGGCCCTCGACCCCTCAGTTATATGGAGAGGGCTCTTCAGAGACCGGAGGATTTTTATTGCATTTCTTCTCCATGCTCTGGAAGGCATTTCTGCGGGACACATCCGTCAGCATAATGGCCAAAATCCACCCTGCCTTGTCCCGCAATTAAAAGTGAGAAATACTGCTGAATTGTTCTTAGAGCATATTGATAGTATGTGTGTGTGTGGGGGGGGGGGGGGGGGGTAATTAAATTAGTGCCGCTTATAAAGCAGCATGGCTGCAGAAGACCAGTGCTAGGGGGGAGGAGCTTCATTAGGGCTTCGTAATATTTGCACCCCCCGCACAAGGTATTCTTACCTTATGAATATCCCTGTTTGCACTGAGGAATCTATCATGCATCCTCTATGCTACTGCTTTCGCATTGGCTTTGTTTGGAGGGGGTGTGACTTTGGGGTTTGGGCAAAATACTGAAGACGTTTGATACGTTATGCCCCCCCATGGATCTTTAGGCATCACCTGACTAACCATCCTGGCTGTCACTCCTGGTCCTGACCCTGATTCCTAATCACACCCCCATTACCACATTGGGCAGGTTGAACAGAGGTGCTCAGTAACATCAACTCAGGATGGACCCCCCCCACCGGCTTATCCTCCAGGTGAAGGCCAGGCGTCTGTGTCCAGGGCCCAGTGCAAATCCCCACCGCTGACGACCAGGACAATATGATCATCACCATCACCATGCAATCATTCCCCAGGATAATATTCGTCCAAAATACCTCCATTCCTCATGCAAAAGGATGATTATTATTACTTTTATATATTAAATGGTCAGTTGATTCCATCATAGGTCTGATAGGTGGTACGCATGAAATGGATCAATGTGTGACATGGTATAAACAAAATGCATTATTATTGTGATTATTATTGTTCCCCGGAGGCTCATCAGATGAACACTGTCACACACTTGCGATGCCCGTGTGTGGTTAGCTGTCCTCTCCTTCCGGGGGGAGGGGGTTCCATAATGTAATAAATCCACTCCTCTGCCCCCACAAACCGGGCCGTTACATCGAGATTTCTCCCTGTGATGGCTACAAGCGCCTTAAAATGTCACATAAAAGGGTCCATAAGGAGCGTGCCCCGTAAAATCGCCATGCAGCTGACGGCCTTCAAGGTTGGCCGTCCCCCCACCCCCCCAAGAACCTGCTTATTAAGCGTAAGCAGAATGAAGCACCTGACCGATAAATGGCTGTCTGACAGAACCGACGGCAGGCCCCCCTCCGGTCACCCCAAGGCTGCTTCCGTCAACGTCCATCAGTGCAGAGTGAGGAGGCCTAGCTGTCTATCATCTCTACCATTTAAGGTGGGATGTGGGTCTACCAGTGATGGATAGGGCCCTTTCTCTGCCCCCTTGTTGGCAATGATGACAGAGTCAGCCCCTTTGACTCTGGCACACTGCCCTATCAGGTGAATAGAGGAGCAGAAGTCAACATGATGTGTAGATTAATGGCACTTTGTTCAAAGATGAAGGAGTAAATAATTAACACTTTATTTGACGTTGCTGTAATTGGTCTCACCCTGACCCACAGACAAACAATGAAACTCAACATGAATCCAAGCAAACAGGGAAGTCCGACGATTACAGGCTGAAATGGGACCAGTAACGGCTCAAGATGGACCGTCATCCGCCCTCTTATCTTCCTGTCCCACTTAGGTACCGTCTGTTCTGGCTAAAGATAAAACAATATTTATGAAAAGGAGAAACGCGGACCGGAGCAAGGTGACGGTGGCATGAATGTAGAGCCCAACAAACATTGGTGACCATGGCACTCTGGATACAATGTTTTTTGGCAGGTCTAGGGGCTATGACACTGTGTGTATGCATCGACGCTGAATGATTATTACACCATATAATATTCAATTATGTGGCCTTATACTTAGAAGGTTGTAGAAAACTGGCCCACAAAGCACTCCAATCCAATGGAGTTAATTAACCCTGGAGTTTTGGACTCCAGAAGCTTAAAGAGTCATATCAGTGACACTCATCCTTGTTTTCCATCTCTTTTCTCTGGTTCGAAGCGTAGGATTCTCAGCCACGAGGCATGAGGTCTAACTACACCACAGAGACCCATTGTGATGTCAGAGGAGGTCCATGAACCTGTCACAGGCCGTGATTGCATTTGGGAATTCCCAAGAAACCACTATGTGCTTTCCCTTAAAATCACAGTGGACAACAAACCAGGAAGGGTGACGTTAATAACAACAGTAGTGGGATGAACCTGGGAATGGGGATTGGTGGGGGCTGCAACAGGATTTTCCAGGTTTCCTTCTGGTAAGATCTGGGCTCATTTAACGCACCTTTAGAAAAGCTTAATAAGAAAGACATTTAAAGTGCGTTTGTGTTTGCTATGTCAGTGTGTGTTTGCCATGCATGGGTAAGTCAGCAGAACCCGTTCGGCTGGGGTTTCCGTCGGCCACATGAAAATGCAGCGATCATTCCTACCATGACTCCGGCGACAACAGCCGCTGCATCCAAGCCTACTGATGAAAGCTCACCCACCCCTCCCTCCCCCCAATCTGGGAAAATTCATAACAGCCGTAATATTTGGGACTGGCTACACTCGGTAATTCACAGGACACGAACAGGCCATTTGCGCAAAGGCCCTACATAGCCTATTTACACTGCATCAGCCAGGTAAATGTATCATTCTTGTTTGTCGAGATGGAACAATCAGATCTTTAAATGGCCTCCATTTCTGCTGGGGACACTTCTAGAAATCATTCTTCTGGCTGGGAAGCTTTCAGGGGAGGTGCTGAAGATGGGGATGCAGAGGGGCGGTGTGCCCTGAGGACATGTGACATCATGCTCCCACATGACAAGCCTGCTCCATTATTTACAAACTACCTGTACTGTCTACTCACATTTAAATCAGCGAAGATGCATTTGGTGGGGGGGAAGGGCTGGCTGTGGTCCACACACTCCCAGAGTTTATTGTGTACAGGCAGTCCTGACCAAGTAACCTGCTCCCCAAACCCTTAAATCAAATTTAACGTAAATGAGCTTTACCTTCCCATACCACTCAAGACGCCTTTTAGCAAAAGCCACCAAAAACATCCAAAAATATAGTATGTACTAAAGATCACATGTTAAATAAATGAAGATTACAATAAATTTACCTACAGGTGTGCTGTTTTCTTGTGTTGCGCTTCCGTAAACTCGATATTTTTTGCCAGTCCAGATTTACGAATGTTGGTTTTACCTAAATTGAGAGCTGCCTGTAAATGGAAAGTAATTCCTTTCTCACACGCCCTAGAAGTGATTCCATCTTAATCCCCTGTTTTTCCCATGGATGATGAGGGAGGGAATCTTATGACAGGAGCACAGCAGGAGCCAGTGGCGGAGGCAGAGGGACCAGAGTGGCCTTTTTAATGAACATCCGGGCAGCTAATTCCCCCCAGGACTCTTTTACAATAGGGGTGGTAGCGGCTGGCAGTTGGAATATGGTTGGGGTAAAGGCAGGTACTGATAACCGCCCCCCCCAAAAAGACTGTGCTCTCCCTTCGCCTCCCTCCCTGAGATTTAATCACATAATTTGTGTGTTACCATAAAGTGGAGTGGGGGCGAGTCTCACCATCTAGGCTGCTTCATGTTTAAGCACTTCATAATTAACACAGGTATCCCATAATACACACAGGGAGTCCATTTTGAAAATTAAAGTGGAAATTTTTTTGTTTATTTCCTTTAATGTTTTCACAGTTGAACAAAAACAAACCGGACATCTGAGCAGAATCGAACAGATTTCACATTACAGTGTTTGTAACAGCATACTGTACATCCCAGTACACTATCATAAAGCTTTCATGCTACAAACGCTTTCTGCGGGATAACAGAAATGCCATTTAATTGTATTTTAACCCGTTAAGGGTGAGCATGCTTATCACCCGGGGAAATTGGACTCAGACATCATTTTTTTTTTTACATATCTATACATACTTCTTGAAATAGCAGTATTATTTATTTATTTATCTCCTATTTAGTCTTTGATTTTAGCCTACTATTTAAATTTGACCTTTATCTATCTATACTATACTCATACCATACTTATTTATCATTTTCTATACTTATCTATACTATACTCTCTATACTCTCTTTCTGCAGGAGCAAGCCAGTATAACTGTGCCTGTGACAAATAAAGTCATGAATCCTGAAATCTGAGGAGGGATTGTTTGATCCCTGGATGGTCAGGCAGAAAAACCTCGGCAAGATCCTTCCAGCTCTTCACTTTCCCCCTTTCCAACTTCCAGCCTTTGAGAAACGACTTCCAATCAGGGAATTTAACCTCTGACCGCAATCACCAGCTGCACCACACCGTTGCCCTGGCAACTGCGGCGGCTGGTTCGAGGTGTGCCGGGCACAGACCATCCCGTACATAGTGTTTCTACAGCACACAGATGTGCCGGCAGCCCGATGTGGGGCGGGCTATTATCCCGGACAGCCCGCTGAATAAATACCCCCAAATGGGTGGAAACAGTAAACTGTTAAATAATGATAGTAAACAAGGGGGGGATCTAGTGTCCCATGGCCACAGGTGGGGCAGCAGCTGATCAATACTGGCCTGCAGGGCGCTGTTTGCTGGGTGGGGGGGGGGGGACACAGTCAATGGCTGAGGAGGGCACAAGCAGCAGTGTAGTGACTTTTACAGGGAAGGGGCCTTTCGATTGATTACGGCTCAAACGGCTTCACATCACAGGCAGAGTGGGGGGTCGCTCTGCATCCTAAACAGAGATGGAGGGGCGGGGGGGAGCCACAGAGGTGTAGACAACAGTTCTAAACTGTCCTCCCCCACACTGCACCCATCACATCCACTCACCTTCACCGCTCCTGCGCCTCCCGCCCCTTTAAATGTACATGAAGTTATATCTGACCCTGCCCTCCCTGCACCCCCTCGTAAAACACACCCACACAAAGGCACCCATGTGAACACAAACACCAAGCAGATATACATACAAAGACATCCCCAAGGACGCCTCCCCACCCCCCCACCACCTCGTGTGACCTTCAGCGGCGGGAGGAGTACTCATCAGTATGTCAGGTCGGGTCTCAGCGGCAGGGCGCTGCAGTGAGCTTGCCTCCCAGGAGAGGGCGCCTCGCACCGGGACGGCAAGGACGTCCCGCAACCCCAGGAGGCTTGTGGAGCTTCCGTTCCCTCCTGGTGTCCGTGGAGAAACAACTACAGAAAAAAAGTGAGAGGTGGATCCCTTTGAAAACGCCCATGGCACGTGCTCCAGAGACAGGAATGAATTCCTGTGCCACCCCCAGCAGCCTGCAGGAGCCGGAAGGGGTCCGACAAACTCAGCAACTTTAGTCAAACAGTGGAGACGGGCGTCTCGAAGCTGCAGTCCGAACCACAGGAGAGAACCCCCCCCCCCCCCCCCAATGAATGGTGGCGGCAGCGGGTACAAGCCCTCAGAGGGCCTCTTACGCTTACACAAACAGACCAGCAGGCTGATGAATAATTACATTTCTTACAAAGGGTACATTTAAATTAAAGTGATGAATAATTGTTTATGTAAGAGACCTGTTTGTAGAAACAGTTTAAGCAATCAGCATGTAAGCATGCAAGAAGCGGGCAGCAGGCAAAGGAGGGAGTCGTTATGCTAATTACGTTAAATGTTTTAATTAGCATGCTAGTTTGAGTCTCAGGCCAGCTCCTCTGATGTAAGAGCGGTGAGCTCAGCGCCGTGGGACCGCAGCACCACAAACCTGGGCGGAAAGCCATAAGCCAGCCGACGTGGTGTCCACACAAGTGCCGAGGACCACGCCGATAGGCGACCACGCCGTTTGCCCAATGGCACGCTGCCGCTCAGTGAAGCAGGTGGAAAGGAAAGGTTGAGCGATCGACCCCACGTTAACGCAGACAGAAACTTCCAGAAACACCCGTTCCACCGGGGGTGTTTACTCAGGCTGCAACAGCACAAGATTTTTGCTTTGAGCTGCAGTCCTCGCTGAAAATATCAGGGACATTTTATATGATTAGCACCATGTAATTCACATTCCACATGCATAAACAGCAGAGGATGCTTCATGAAATTAGTGTGTATGCATAAAGCCTGCTGATTATTATGGGGTGGCAGGCTCTCTCAGGCAGCTGCGCTAATGTATAATCTGCCTCTAATGTCTGTACAAATGTTCGTTTTGTTAATGATTGACGGCTCCTGATATCATTTTCCCTTCAGCCTCCTTCCTTAATTTCATAATTAGCTCCCAGCATTTTTTTATTTTATATATATGATTTTTTTTAAGAATGAAGTACATCTGAAGATTGCAGCTAAATCGGAACAGGCTGCCTATCGCTGCATTGTTTGGCATTCATAATGCATAGAATTAACTGCTTTGTGCTGCGATTGACGGGGAAGGATAGAAAGAGGACGCCACCATAAACGGCAAACAGCCAGACAGATACCCCCAGATCCTTGGTGCTCGTATGTCTTGCAGGTGGAGGACCGGCGTAACCAACAACGGTGTTTACTACTACTACTCAAATCATTCATTTGCATGGGGCCCCTGAGGTTTGGGGGCTCCCTGTTGGTCACAAAGAGTCACTACACTTGGGGGGGAGGAGTGAGACCCTGGAGACAACGAACCATAACAGAACCATGGTACTGGCCAACCCCCACACCGTGAAGAGCCAGTACCCGGCAAGGGGGGGGTGGTTCTGAGAGGCAGTCTGTTTTCAGTGTGAACCCAAACACCTCGGCACAATGCACGTCAGTATTCAGAAGGTTGTCCTGCCACTGCCGGCTGCGTCCTTCCACAGCTGCTCAACTCCTCATAATTACTGAACGAATTGCAGTGATGAAGATCTGTTACTCTTGAGGTGTATACAGCTCATACTAAATGGCCCCTCCTTCACTGCCCCCCTCCACACCCAGCCTACATCCCCCTGGCGTGTCAGCTTCTCCTCTGCATTTTTTACAGGCCCAGGGAGGGCGCCCCCTGGCTTTGGGGCGAGTTCGTTTGCTCTCATCACATTCATGTGCCACCACCAGAGCCAGGACCTTATGGAGGAAAAGAGGCCTGCCTCGCCTGGCTCCCCCAGCAGGGCCAGGAAAGAATAGCACCTGATCGATTATTCAACCGCCCCGAGCCGCCGCTTTGTCCCTGTCGCATGGATCGAGCCTCCCGCCTTAAATGCGACCGCGGGATGCAATCCACCGCCATCTGGTTTGGGTTCCTCTGAGGCAAAGCAGACCCAGAGGAAAAGGAGCTTCACTCCATATTTGGCCGGCCCTGGATGGTAGAAACCGCTTTTATGCACAGTGAGACACGGCATTTATTTTTGTACCCTTAACGAAATCACACTTGTCTGCAACTAAATAAAATTATACAAACAAAATCCAGGTTTGTAATCCTTGAGAAAGAGACAGACACCGGGGGGCGGGGGGATATCCTAATGATGAATATATCCTTCTATAAGTTTACTCCACCCCGGTTACAAGCCCCACCCATCCACAAAAGGCTGTGCTAATATTCTAAGCCCCACCCTATTGGGTAATGTGTGATTCTGAACATACCCAGTGTGGGGTGGATTGCTGTGACTTGAAGTCATCATGACGCCCCCCCCCCCAAAAAAAACGACAAAAAATACAGTTCAGCCTTGGGGGTTATACAGTGCCATAAAAATGTCATTTATCTGCCTGGCTAAACACAGAAACTCAATGGCATTAGCACTGTTCTGCTCTGCTTGTAATTCCTGAATTTTTAATCTCAGCAGGAGACACCGAACGCAAACGGTATTCCTACTCACACAGAACCGAACGCAGACGGTATTCCTACTCACACAGAACCGAACGCAGACGGTATTCCTTTTTTTCTTTTTCTCTGCCCATCACCACCCCCCCCCCTTCAGATGACAACTTTATTTTAAATTAAAGGTACAGTGTAAAGAGTGTGGCCACTCCGAACTCACCCGTCCTAGTACCGTGATTATACAGCAAAACAAAAAAAATGGGGGGGGGGGGGGACACAGAGACAACAATCATAACAATAACAGACATTAATCACCATGGGGAGAGAGGGGGCAAATAAATAAATAAATAAAACCAGACATAATAATAAAAATGATAATAATGGTGGGATGGAGAAAACAAAGTGTAGGGGAATACAGAATACAAACAACCATAACACACAACACTCATTACAAGGACATCAAACAACAAAAAAATTATAATCAACTACAATAATGTACAGTAATGTTACAAATAGGTATTATATATATGTAGCATACAGACACGTGATCCTACACATATACATGTATATTTCAATTCCTATAACATACTCTAAAAAGAAATAATAATAATAATAATAATAATAATAATGATACTGATTGCTCAACCTCATATGCGCCCATTCTTGTATGTGCAAGTGTAGGTCTGCACTGATTTGTCATTGGATGTGCTGGTATTTGTTGCCGTCAGGGGACGTGACAGCGCCCCCCCCACCCCCGGGCCCAGGGCGAAGGCAGGGGGAACCAGGCAACCGAGGCCACCCCGCCATCCCCACGGCCACACGCCCCCGAGACAACCACCCGCCCCACCCGAGGGGGAGCCTGTGAGGGACTAAGGGGTCGCCAACCCCAGTACAAGGAGGCCCGCAGAGGATGGCCGCCTGCGTCCCCCCCATGATGGATTTTCCACGCGGTGGGCCCCCCACCCACGCAGGGCCAGAGACAGAGAGTTGGGGGGGGCCCTCAGCCCCCACCGCATTCCCGTTCCACAGTTAGTATAAAGTGTATATGTATATGTGTGAGAGAGTTGTGCGTTTTGTCTACAATGCATTAAAATTAGAAGGTACAGTTCGGGTATGAGGGCCCCACCACTGGCAGATGGCAGAGTCCCCCCATCCCCCCTCTCCGCACCCCAAGGCCTTAATGTAATAGGGACTGTTTATATGACTAAAGTGCAAAAAGCGGGTGAGCAGTCGAGGCACGGGCACCCCACCGCTGGTAGACGGCAGAGCCCCACCTCCTCTGCCCTAGTGTCATGTGGTGTCTAGTATGCAAGTAAAAATTGAGGGGCAGCGTCTTGGCGCACCTCCCCACCACGCTCAAAGCCCTAGTGTTGTGTGTAGTGTGGGCCCCAAGGTATTTATGGTGGGGGGGGGGTTTGTATGACCTGTGCATTCCAAGTCCCTGAGAGGGGTACACTCCTCTATCCATGGCCCCCACCCACTGTCTCATCAGAGCTGTCCCTTACCCTCACTTTACCATACTCGGACCCACCCCCGGCTTGCCGTAATGAGCCCGCCTTTAGCCGCGGAGGTCCAGGCCCAGATGCCGGATGATGTCATGCGGATGACAGCTCGAAGGCAGACATGTGACGGCAGCACGAGCATAAGCCTCCCTGCGCTACTGTTTACAATGACCCCCCCGAGATCCTGAGAATAAGGCAACAACCAGAAACTAAAATACCTGCCGTACCTCCTCCCTCACAGAGGAAAACGGAGACATCTGTTTATTACACTCACTCTCTATTTCTCACCCCCCCAGGATGATCATAGCTCCCTCCAGCACAAGATTCCTCCCTTCCTTCCCGGGTGCGTCTTTCCTTCCTCATGCTTTCACTTCTCCGTCTATCATCTAACAGATACAAATCACTTACTTCCCTGTGGTCTGACAGCGCTACACTCTACGGCATATTTAGTGATCGCCACCCAAAGGGTAAAGATCGTACTGTTAATCCGGACGGACTCTCTCCCCAGGGATCCTTGCAGCAGAAATTAATCCTGGCTAGGCTAGGCCATGCAAGCGCTAAACAAAACGCAGGTATTATGGCGAGAGAGTGAATGACAGAAGTGCTTTCTGCGGCGCCTGGGACGTAGTGCCGTTCCAGAATCCCTGGCCGCCCCTGCGGCTCCCGGCATTTTCCGAGGAATGCTTCCATCTAGCCCTGACGACGAGCCTTTAAATGCCTCTCGCGGGGGGGGTATGGTTTGCGGCAATGAGGCCTCATAAACACGGTGGCAGAGCCTGACATGCGACTCCCTTAATCCCCAATGCTCCTCGAGCAGCATTAGGGATAAAACAACGAGGATGGCTAAGGGACCCGAGACTGCCCCAGCACAAATTACAGGGATAGAGAGCAAAGCCTTAGAAAGCTGCTTTTTCAGCTTAACAAAGTCAAACGAACTATAAATACACCAATTAAGCATGAGTTGAGAGCGTATAATTTAGGCCGCAAACATTTCCACTGGTAACAGTAAAGGCAGAGAGAGGGACGATTCGATTGAAGGTGTACTAATGATGAAGGGCCGCTCTCCACTGTGACTCTGAAATAGCTGGCGTGGCTCGCAAGTAGAATCGAGAGAAAATGAGGATATAAAATAGTATTCATTCATTTTCTGTTCCTGCTTGTCCTATATTCAGGGTGGTGGTGGTGGAGGGGGTCAGGGAACAACCCAGGATGGGGCGCCAGCCCATCACGAGGCGCACTTACACCGAAAGGCAACTGGGTAACTCCAATTCACCTTAACATATTTTTGGATTGTGGGGGGAAGCCACACAACAACGTGGGGAGAACATGCAAATTCCACACGTACGGAGCTGGAGCCACGGCGGAGACTCAAACCCTGGTGCCAGAAGTGTGAGGCAACAGTGTTCTGATGGATCATGTGAGACGGGATTCATTCCCTATTGTTTGGCAGCCTGATGGAAAAGCGACCAATGATGTGGCTCCCTTTGCGTCACGTGATCGCGGATGACTTGGTCCAGGCTGGACAGCACATCAATAAGCTTTTAGCAAGGAGGCTAGGCGAGAGATGGCACTTTCAAACCCCACCCCCAGCCCCCACCTGTCACTAACACACACACACACACACACACACAGAGCCAAATTCTCCTCCCATTAGAAAAACAGCTCCAGTTTGCCATGTTTACTTCATATTTATTTCATTAGTATTTATCTGCTACTCACCACCCCCACAACACAAGCTGTAAGTGTGAGCTTGGGAAACACTCACAAGGGGGTAAACACACACACACACACACATACACAGAAAAGCACACAGTCATTTCTCCCTCTGCTCCCATTTGTTAAGTTCTGCATTAATTACTTTCAAAACTACCATGTGATTCTTGCCAAAACAACGACTGTTTTGAAATTAAATTGAGCCTCCGAGTTACATCCAGAAACATGAGTCACACGGTTCCTCATTACTTCCTCTAAAGCAGTCGGGTCGGTCGCATCGCGTGGTACAGCTTGGGGGTGACGGAATGCTCGAGATGGCGGCCGTTACGGCCACATGTTCGCTAAAGCAGACGGTCGGACGTGAGAGGAACCAGCGGCCAGCCAATGAGAGAGCGCTAAGCGTGAGCGCTAGCAGCAATTAGCCTTTAGCTTGTCATGTCACTCCATATGGTGACAGCTGACTGATGGCTTCATGCATTAAATGCATTTCAGCTATGCTAAGACAGGCGCACACACACACACAAACGCAGCTCTGCTCCACCTGAGCATCTTTTTATCTTCGAACGCTTAATGAAAATTAGCAGAAAAATCCATAATGTCACAGATCGAATGCCTCACAGACGACACGCACCATCTGCTGCTGTCATCATCCACCCCTCCTCCTTCATCCCCCCGCTTTCCCTGCCTTTTATGTCTCCCTCAGGTGCACGCACCCTGCTCTTCCTCTCCAGCAGACCAGACAATTCGGCTTTTTATGGTCTATTAATTTTTAGAAATAAAAGGTAATCAGTATTTTCTTAAAGTTTAAAAGCTTCCCAGCACCCATACATTACAACAAACTCCTCTCTTTAAACAACTTCTGTGTTCAACATCAATCATCTGTCTAGACCTACTGAGACTGGCCAGTAAAGACAGATCCTATTTTGATTAAAAGCAAATTTTTCCCTTCTGAAATAGTAACTGGAAATGGTGAAACACCAGCAGCTTCACCAGCATCTTCTGATGAGGAGAACGTCACTGGTCACCAGAGAGCAGGAAGGTCCACACATATCCCATTACCATCTGCCCACAGCAGCTGGGGCACAGGACAGCCGTCATCAGAAAGGATCATATTTATACAAATGTAATATGCCAAAACTCCATGCAATATAATAAATGATTACACAGAAAAGATCTGACACACCCTACACGGCATAACTGGAAAATGACACGGAGAGCCACCCCTGAACTAGTGGTTGTTTTAATGATAATTTTCCACTGTGAACGAACATTAAGCTATAAAACTGTTTCATAAAACAGGAAGCCCAGATGAGGCCTACAGGACCATCTAAACCAAACATCACACTGATGACTTACACACTCATTTTGTAGGGCCAAGCCTCTGCGCCTGTGATCAGAAGGTTGCAACTTCAAGCCCAACTTTGGCAGAATAGTCAAATGTCTGTGGGCCCTTGGATGAGGCACTTAACCCCCCACCTCCATGGGTGCCGCTATAGGGGGCTCCCCTTCACTACCAAGATGGGGTAGGTGAGAGGAGAATTTCCCCATAGGGATCAATAATCTGTCATTATTGTAACTGAGCAGAATAAGTTACCCAAAGAGACTGGAAAAGGGTGCAACAGCATAGTCCCTTTTGGGATTTGAACAGGTAACGTTTGGGTTATGAGCTCAGTCCTCAGAGAATGGAGATTAAAGTTAGTCATTTTATCGGGTCTGGCAGCTACCCCATGAGCCAGAGCCGTAACCCACAGTCATGCTGGAACATTCTGAGGAGAGGTTCCTGTAGGTCTGAAGCCCAGAAGATGAAGGAGCAGGGGGGACACGAGGAAGTGAGCCGGAAAGAGGCAGGGCGAGGGAAATCTTAAAGGAAGATGGGATAAATAAAGATGGGTACAAACACCACAGAGCAGCTGAATCCCAACATGATAACAATGAGTGATAAGACTGGCAGTCCAGCCCACACTCGGTTCACTTTGATTGGGACCTAAAGCCACAGTAAGTCAAAACGTGAGGCTGGGGTTGGGGGGGTGGGGTTGTTATTCACTGGCAGGAATATATCTGGTGGCAGAATGATTTCTGGAAGCCTAACTATCCTGTCACGCTTTGCGTCACGGTGTGGAGATTACTTATGGCATGGCTAAATCAGCTAAATAAGTGTGAGAGATTAATGAGGCTGAACACCGTCTGACCCTTTTAATCAGACTGTCCCCTCCCCCAAGCTGAGGGTCAGAGAGTCGCCTTAAGGGAGACACACGCTCACACCCATTACACGCCTGGCCGTAACAGCTGTGTGCGTTCCCGTTTCGCTCGTCCACACGCTCAGCCCCAAAACTCACTAGCCCTCCCTCCAGTTTTACAGCTGCACAGCCAATCTCTCCCCGATTTAGCCACATAGCTTAGATTAAGCCCTAAGACTCATAAATGCCGTCGGTGGGAGATGCACGGGGGCACCCTCGGCGTGGAAAGATGAGGGCTGCAGCAGGAGGGATTTCAGGACTTGGCACTTGTACAAATACAAGGAATTCTCTAGGTTTGCATTTCCCATAATGCTCTCCTTTTAAAGAAACACACACATATAGAGGTGAGAGCAAAGCGTGGGGCCTGAGCACAGGGCCAGCTGTCCATCCAGCACCCCCGAAGCATTTCTGGGGGTTAACGGCGATGTGGCTACTCTGCCAAGCCCAGGATTCGAACCCGTGACCTTTCGATCACAGTCAGCCAACCCACTGCTGCTTTTTTGAGAGACGAGGTCCATTCAACAGGGAAAATGTAAACATCTGAACATGAACCTTTGACAGCCGCAGGAAAAGTGCCACACGTTTCAGTCAAGCAACCGACGGAGACTCACAGAGGGTGGGTGAATGGACATCGCAACACAGAAGGAAACCTGCCAGACTGCTGGGTTAGCACGCACACACACAAAATCCAGAACTGCAAGCTCTACCCACTGTTTGGTGATTTTATATTAAAATTTTTTTAAACCAGCCCAGGAAATGTCAGTGCCGGCGGAAAAACCTTTTACTGCAACTTGCAATTAATGCGCTGCCAAAAAAAATTATGCATGCCTTTTCCAGATGTCACTCATAAAACAAATATCTCATTAAGCAGAAAAGCAGGAATTGATCATATAATTAATACACGCAAGTCCTCTTTGTGCAGAACACCCAGCCAAGCAGGACCAATAAATACGGCGGCGGCTCCTCATACATGATTGAATTATTTAAATGAATGGTTTGTTAGAGTCTAAGTTATATTTTATGGTGATTAAAAGACTTGACAATGCCTCAAAGATGACTCAGAAGATCACAGCATTATATTAGACGACTGGAAGGGATTATTATTATTAACAACAGGGCAAATGGCAGCATTGCTAAACCGCAGTTCAGTGTGAGCCACGCACTACATTTGTCAGCCAGCAACCTACAAAGGGCATGATGTGGAAAATGAAAGGGCGTGCATTGCTCACCAACAGCTGGCTTCAGCACCACAGCTGCCGTGACATGCCGATCTGTGACCCCCCCGCCACCACCACCACCACCACAGAGCAGCTAGCGGTCAGACAGGCCAGCACGCACCTGTGTGTATGCGAGATTCTGCTTTTAAAACACTCAGCAGCTACCATTTCTGCCCATGTACATTCTTTAGCTCACTGCTGTGCTGAGAGCTACTTTCAGTTGTGAAAGATGTAAAATCCACACACACAGCACCCCCCCCCCCAGGGTAACTAACGACCAAATTTATCACGAAGGATAGAAGAGTGAGAACTTTCAGTTTCAGGTAAGGACAGGAAAAGCTCCATGCCACAACACTGTCTGCTTCAGCTCAGTTATGATTGGTGGATTTGATGGGGTCCAAATTGACAGTGACTGACAGTGTGTGATCCCACTCAGAGAGGGACAAGAAGCCTCATTTCTGTGTGTGTGTGTGTGTGTGTGTATGTATGTATATATGTGTGTGTGTATGTATGTATGTATGTATCCGTTCAAGTTCCCAGCAGCTACTCTGAGCCCCAGAATTACCGTCACCTCATCACTTCAGGCCGAGTGTCCCATCCGGAGAATCATGCATGGTCATGTTTGGGGTCCACTGGCATAGTAGGGCTCCAAAATGGTCTGAAACACATATCAGGGAGGAGACGTACCATCCCAGGGCTGAAAAGGTAAAGGCCGAGGCTGTCGTTTAAATATTCATCACTGTCTGGTTCACTCCTCGCTAATCGCTGCCGCTATTTCTGAACCTGTACGAAACTCACCTTCACCATCACTGTGCTCGTCTCGCGGATAATTGACATCTATTTCAATTTTACAGCCAATTATGAATTTGACATACAGGTAGTTCTATGCCCCCGTTTTCCTAATTCCACCGCCACACGGCTGTTTTTACCTTTAAACGGCGGCAGCGGCGTTTCCATTTCCCATGCGTCCGGTAGGGGGTGATGGTATTGGCCCTTTAGCGAGCCTGGCGCATGGCCAGACCGTGAACATCAAACCGCTCCGATTGTACCGTGCAAATGAATGGATCGCTAATTTGCAGCGGCTTTAATTAAATCGTCCGCCAATTAGTCCGGGTAGCAGGCATCTGACAGTAATGCGCAAGATGAAAAAATGTTTCAAAGATAAGATCGATCTCTCCCAACTTTACATAACGGAGTAAGAACACAAGGCATATATAGTGATATTTTATACTTATACCGGCGATCGAACTATAAACTGTGCACGCTTAATTGATTATTGAAGTATATGTATAACAGAATTAAAATGCAAGTCTTTTAATAATTGCTTTTGGGTTTGTTTATAGTGCCCATTTTTTTTTGCGGGGGGGCTGGATTTTTACCAAAGATGTGTCAGCTTACTTGAAAATGTGGGCTTCATGACATTAAATGCGAGCGTTTCTCTCGTTAGGAAATATAGTTGCTATGGTATTATTTGCCATTTCTTGTCCTTCGTGTGCTTATGTTGTTACTCATAACTCCAGATTTCCTCACGGCTGACTGCCTTCAGCTGAAGGTGCCTTATAAACTACCCATAATATGCATATAAAAAACAACCACCAGTTTAAACAGATAATGAGTTTAAATATAGGATCTCAACACAAGCCTCCAATGTCAGGGAGACTCACCTGCACAGAGTAAAGCTTTGATCTACTGGGGTGAACAGAGAATGAGTATGTGTGCAAATACACACGTTATACAAATACACACCCATGCAAGTGACATAAGCATTAGCACGCACAAGAAAAGGGGTTTTTAAAAAGTGAGCGTATTTAAGAAAAAAACGTACTTGCAAGAATTAATTGTGCGTGTGGGTGTGTATTTTTTTAAGAGCAAAGGGAGTTTGTGCTTCGGTGTCAGTGAGGAAAAAAAACAGCGAGAAAATGTAAAGTGAAAATGTAATCAGCCTCTCAGACACCGAGCAAAGAGGCTCCCGCAGGCACAGAGAAGCGCAAAAGTCACGGAGCCCAGGGGGCGCCGAGCGGCATTTCTACACACACTGCACCCTGCTGACTAAGAAATGGCAGGAGGACGCTCCTTAGTTCACCTGCAAAATTAAATACGGGTATATATCCGACGTGAAATCCAGATGTAACCCCCGAGTCGTACCTATTTCAGAGTGGTTACCGTTTTTATCTTGCTCTAATGTTCCATTAAGATCTTTTAAGGTACGCATTTGAAATCAGCTCTGTGTGCAACTCTCCGTATTAAGGAATAACCGTTCCTGTTCCTGCTAACTGACAGATACCATGTGTATTGGAAGGCACAGTGACCACACCCTGGAGACGGATGGCATCCTCATGAATAATTAATGAGGATGAATAATTAACAGTGAGGACCAGGACCAAGCTGTGTCTCCCACGTGCCATTTTTCTCTGGTCATTGACCTTCATCCTAACGAGATAATCACTTTGTATTGTATTGAAGGAAATGATTTGAACACTTATTTGATGTGTTTAATTTTGACAACAGAGGGCCAGCAATGGCTTTGTTCAGGCACTCTCGCCATCATTTGTGCCGTGTGACTAAAGCAACCGGGAACTGTATTTGTATTGAATTAAAAAGTGTGAAGGATGGTGAGGGCAGGGGGTAGGGGGGCGCACGGTGATGCGGCTCTCCTGAATATTTCATCACCGCTCACTGTCGTTCATGTCAGGGAGGACGTTGCCTCGGTGCTGTTTGTCAGGCTGAGCGCCTCGTCCAGCTCTGTCATGGCAAAACCTGGCACCGCTGCACCCCCCCTCCATAAACACACACAAACAAACAAGCCTGAAGCCCTGTTTTTTGTCCCCCCAGCAGCTCACAGAATGCCCTTGAATTAAAGGGACCCTTTGATTGTCTTCAGGGAATGGCTCTGGCAAAGTGCCACACACACACACACACACACACACCCTCTTGAGTGAGAAAGATGGCTGTAGTTAAGAGGACAAAATGCCACGGTGATTCACACTGAGCAGGTGTTTCAAAGAAGGACGGATGTAAAGAAGAGGGAGTGTGTGAAAAAGAAAGGAGTCAGAGAGGAAGGGAGAAAGGGAGGGAGAGTGGAGGGAAGAAAGGGAGAGAAGGAGAGAGGGAGAAGGAAAGAGGGGAGAGGAAGGCAGAAAGAGGGAGGGAGGGGATGAGGAAGGAAGAAAGGGAGGGAGGAAGAGAGGAAGATAAAGGGAGGAGGAAAGAGGGAGGGAGAGAGAAAAGGAGGTAGGGAGAGAGGAAAGGGAAAGAATGAGGAAGGAGGGAGAAGTAGGGAGAGAGGAAGGGAGAAGGAGGCAAGGAGGGAGAGGGAAAGGAAAGGAGAAAGAGGGAGGGTGAGGGAGGGAGAGAGGAAATGAGGGAGAAAGGGAACAAAACAGAGGAAGGGAGAAAGTGAGAAGGAGGGAGAGAAAAAGAGGGAAGGTGGGAAGGAGAAAAACAGAGAGAAAGAGGTGGGAGGGAGAAAGACTGGAGAAAGAGGGAAGGAAAAAGAGGGATGGAGTGAAGTATCCACTGCCCGTGCCAGACTCCTGACCATCAGGGTGTTTCCTCTGCCAGATCAGCTCCCAAATATGAGCCCCCCCCATACACACACACACCAGGATGGAGGGTACAAGGGGCAGGGAGGATCCTCAGGCCTTGGTGTGAATGGTTGGATCGCCCCGGAGACGGATCGGCTTCCATAACCAGCTGTGCGCCACCCACAGGTTTGTAAACATTTTATGAAGAAGATGCTTCGGACAGGAAGTTTTTCTGAATAAATCATGCCTGAGATCTCCTCTCATCTTCACGTCTGAGAACTGTATCAGACCTGATGTTAACACCTGCCTCCCAGACATTCCTGTTCCATCAGGAGGCAGGCTGCAGATCGCTCGTCTGACAGGACCAGATGGACCCCTTTCCTGATATTATTCCGACTGCAGCATCTATATGTGCCTTCCGGAATCACGTAAGACACACGCCATTCTTGAAAAAGCGACCTTCGACCTGTCTGTCCATCATCCTTACGTCAAAAAGGTTTGGACTCGAAATCCTGCCCAGTATCGTTGTTCTTTCTCTCTCTGGTCTTTAGGTTACGCCTCTTTTGAAAGCACATGTAACATCTCAAGGACAGATTCCAGGGCCCTCCAACCGGAAGCATTATCCAATCGAAGTTGTGTCATTTACAGGACAATGACATCAGAGCCAGAGCGAATAAACGTGATGCGGGTATCGCTGCTGCATCTCGTAATTTCAGCTTGGAGTAAATGTCACAGGTAAACAGAATGCGGATAACTACCTTGGTCTCACACTTTTGGTTCTTGTTTCCTTTTTCGGGTAATTTGATTTTGCGTCTCAGAGCAGATGAGTCATGTTCGATTCAAACTGCTTCAGAACAGTTACATAACGTCATGAAATTGCACGCAAAAAAAAATCTATTCATATGGGATCAATGGTCTTACATTCATAAAACCCAGGGCCCAGATTTGGGCCTAATTAACCCTCTGCAACCGGGCTTATGTATAGCACCTCCTCAGCCAACTCATGGTGGGGCGAAGGTACACATCTTACCCACAATGCCACAGGAAGCAGTGGAGCCTTCACAGGATGGATGAGTAGGGATGTCACAGGTCCTGGCAGGACGTCCTGGCCCAGCCGATCACCGCTCCATCCTGATGATTTTCCATTATGTGCCCCCACAATGTGTGAGTAACGCCCTCAACCAAAGACCTGCTGGAATTCGCAGGCTGCAGTTCCTCTCCCTCACCTCCCACCATTGTACCTCTCACCTCCACATAGACGATGACTACGCTCATCATCCGATCCCGGGGTTTGTACTGGTGGCACAGATGGGACAACACCACCCCCCTGGAGAGGAATGTAGTGTAGTGGGGCAAGTCTGGTCCCTCCTCCCCACTTCTGTGACACCAGACACAGGTTCTGAGTTCACCTTAGTTAGATCACATAGAGGTTGGCGTCAGGGGAGGGACAGTGAGGAAACTGGCGGTGTCCGGGTCCTGTTCTGCGGAATATCCCCAAAACCAGTGTGTCCCCCCCTCTCCCCCTCCCCTCAGTCCAGAGGATCAATGACACGCTCCCAAAAGCCAGATTACACAGCAGGCCTTCCCTGTGCACCGGTGCTGTAATCAACGCTAAATGTGATTCATTACTGCCTCTATCTTCCAGCCCAAAGGCCTGACTGCCTGCCAGCTCATGTGAAAATGCGTCCCGATAGGAATGGCCAGTAGGGGGCACTGCCACTTGCGAGACACAGGGGGCTGGAAGCAGAGTTTGGCTGTAATGAACACCCTGGCGAGCGGACTGCATGCTGCTGAAATTATCCTAAACAGTCTCATCTTCTCTGGTTTTTATTTTAAGGGGGGATATCTGCTAAATGGAAGACAGGATAACGGCTTGGATGCATGAGTCACATGACAAACATGAGGCTGTCACATGACAAGTGCTTGACTGTCACATGGGCACTGTGCATGGGTCTGGGTCCAGTATGATGTAGTGAGTTTCCAGGGGTGATAATCCCAGACCTTCACTGTCCGTTTCTCCCCAGTTTTGTGGTGCCGAGATGAGGGTTCGGTCTGTCGCCCGGGAGAAAGGCCCGCCTGGTCGTTCTGGGGTTAGACGGCCGGGCGGATGCAGGCCAGAACATTCCTCTCACATTTAACCGAAACTCAGCCCTGTTGGGTGAGCCTTTTCCACCCGCTAAAACTTCCATTTCTACTCATTTTGGTGTTTTGGTTTTACTTAAAGTGCAAATATATTTTGCAGGATGTTTATACACACACACACACACACACACACACACACACATACACATACATACATACATACATACCCATGTACCTATCTAAGTGGGGGTGGTCCATTCATTTCTATGGGAAAAACCCTAATCCCAATCATGACACCCTTAACCCCTACCAAGCCCTAACCTTAACCATAAGTAACCAAACAAACATCAACAACATCAAATTAATTACCTTCTATTATGGAATAAATTTTATGACCATAATCCAGCTGGAAATACCCTAACAAGACTAGTTAGAGTCGTTTTCATCTTATTTTCATATTTCATCGAGATCCCACTGCAATGGGAAATTGTTTCATACGGTTCATTTGAAGGCAAGCATTTTCATTTTGAATTATTTAATTTTACTCTGTATAAATTGTGAATATTTAAACAAGAGTACTTAATTAGTCATTAATGTGGCTGAAACGATGAGACCTCGAACATTAGCGGGGAAAGCGTCTCATTTGGACAGAGCAAACTATGAGAACCTTAAACTCATTCTCAGCCTGATCCTAATCACCGAAACTCCAGAGTTTAGGGAGTCTCATCGAGGTAAATGGCCTCAGCTCAGCCTGTGATCATAAACGGGTCGGATTCGTCCTGCGGTCTTGATCGGCTGGAGGTCACAGATCGGCTTGGGGTCACAGACCAGCTGGAGGTCCCGGGCCTAAGGCTGGGTATAGGACCTCCAGTTTGCGGCCTGCAGGACACAGTCGCAGGACGCAGTCTGGCTGCTGCTCTTACTGTCGTTGCTGCATGATTTTAAAGGATGGCGGTCCTTTAAATAAAACCCTCAAGCCACCCCAACGGTCTCTGACAGCAAATTGGCAGTTTAAAGCCTGGCATTATCTTTTTATCCATCTAAGTAGAGACAGTGAAAGGATCCCCCGTGGAGCTGAGTGCCGCTCTGCTCTCTCTCTCCCCACGCCGTGAGATGTTCCTCTGCAGTCCTGTTTCTCTCACTCCCAGGACTCCTGTTTATGAGTAAACGCAATCCAGCTGCAGTTAATGCACAGTTTCCCTTTGATGCCGGGCGCTTTCCTGTTCCAAAGCACCCGCTGATGATGCATGTTTAGCCGCAAGAAGCACAGTGGGGATGTCCTGCTTTATTTGTTCCCGGACCATGTCAGTGCTTAGGCGAGCTGCACCCACCCCCCACCCCCCGATCATGGTGTGTCAGTGTTTAGGCAAACAGGGGTGTGTTTTGACAGCGGGTGTCTGTGTTGTCGCGACGGACTGAGCACATTTCAGCCCCTCTGGAGCTGAGATCATCGGTCAGAATTACGCTTATTGAAAAATGACCACACTCCTTAAAAACCACAGCCGAGCTGAATGTGACGGCGGCAGCTGAGCCTTTTATACGTCTTTCTAATTAATGTCACGGCTCTCATGGAAAGGCCTCTGATTTTAGGCACTTCTTTCACCTGCGGCTATTAATGTCTGATGGCGTATTTTGAAGATTGTCCTCGGTGACCTTGGGTGTCTCACGGAGCGGGACTAGGCCTGCCGATAATAATGGAGCCTTGAACACTGCCTCTGATGGACGGCTTCCCACCTGCTCCTGCCGCGAGTGAATCAAAGGCCCTCCTCTTTGGACCAAGGCAGCCTTGAAGAGACCTTTTCAAAGGAGATGATTGAGGAACCCCCCCACTGCCCTGCACCTCCTCCTCTAACCCCCCCTCCAGGGTCTGTGAACTTCCACATTTCTTTGCAGGATGGGATATAATTACACCGTAGATGGTTTTCTGAGTGAAGCTCTTTGACGGCGTGGTCCTTTGAATGACGAGAACATGCTGCTGGGAACAGAATCGCTAATCCGAGGGGGTGGGGCCCGATTGGTCAGAGCCAGATTTGGGGATTCCTCCGGCACCATTCCTGATCTCAGCTGGGCTACGTAAAAGACAGAAGCTTCCAGAGTATACCTGGCTTGCTATCTCACTACCTGCCTGACTCACATGCCTCATTTGCACCTCATTGATTAGCATAGGATACTTTCTGGGGCGAATGAGGTCCAGAACCCTGGATGAGTGCCCCTCCCTCAAGAGATGACACAAAGCTAATCCGCATTAGCTCACAGTGATGAGATCAGCACGCGATCCTGGAGGAGGAACGGTGCCAGAGCCTGGACTCCCTGTCCTCATTTGCACACACCCTCATCTGAGGAGAAACCCATCACAGCACAAGCACAGGGAATTAAAGACATTCTTCACAGCACTGAGAACCTTAAGGTCAAATTCCTATGCAGGCCAGCCCATGTTCCGCTGCTTGAAAGTCATCTCTTGATCAGCTACACGTTTTCTCAAAGGTCGGGACATCGTTAAAGGTAAGGGCCCGCCTCGTGTTTACCACCGCATTCATGTTTACAATCTGATGAGCAGCCAAATTCTCAGAATTATTATTTTTTTAAAAGAGTAGAGTGCCAAGTCTGGCATGGATCCATCTCCCCTATTAAAACGGTGACCTTCACATGAAACACCTGACTGGCTCCTCTCTCTATTTAATAAAAATGGAGGTACAACCACAGCAGAGTGGGTAGCTGGTCCTGAGATGTCAAATAAGCCCCAAAGTAGGGATACTCTCTGTGGAGATGCTATACAAATATCTGCATCCTGGGCTGTTTATCTGAAAAGGAGGATTCTGCTTGAATCAGTTTTTTGTCTAAACTGCTCGTTGGTGCCTGCTGAGGATATAGCCACTGCAGTGCTCCACGGCAGGCCGGCTGTCATGACGGGCTGAGATCTGCTGAGCTTTTACCCCGAGAGGAGCAGCCGGTCGGAGCTGGATCCCAGGCTGATTCTTCTCCTACAAACTGGAGTATGACTTGCCTCTTCTCTGCTACTGGCCTCTGGCTGATGTTTAACACTGCATGACGGTAACAGTTGCCGTGGCGACATGTGACGCTGTTCCTGTCGCACCTTCACTAGGTTCTCTGGGGCACATTATAAAAGCAGGTTTTACTGCACTGATTCACGCCTGGCTCTCACTACGCGTCAAACTCTCAGGGACACAGCGTAAGAGGCGCATGTGAAAAACGTCTAGACCAGTCACACCAGCCTGCTTCACACTGGAGAAGGATGTGGTTTGAGGCTCAGTGGGTTAGCACACCGCTCTTATCACCTGAAGGATGTTGGTTCAAATCCCAGAGTCGGCAAAGAATTGGGCCCCTGAGCAAGGCCCTGAACTCCTGATTTTTCCAGGGAAACCCTGACCCTGCTTTTTAAATATGTCTAAATATAATTATATCTTTGTGGGGACTCCCCATTCATTTCTATGGGGAAAACTCTAATCCCAACATGACGACCTTAACCCCCACCCAGCCCTAACCTTAACCATAACACACACCCACACACTCCATATGTATATACAGCTTCTCCCCGATAAAACAGTCATAAGGTGAAAATGCATTTTAATACAGTATACCTAACGTAAGAAACATCATAGCCTAGCCTAGCCTACCTTAAACATGCTCAGAACACTTACACTGGCATGTAGTTGGGCAAAATCATTAACACAAAGCCTATTTTAAAGTCGAAATACCGTAACACGGATCATCATGACCCAGGGAGCGTCTGTGTGTGTGTATCATATACATATATGTGTGTGTGTGTGTGTGTGCGCGTACACACACACACACACACACACACCCATGTTTGGGTGCCTTACCTTCACAGTGCAGCTGATACATGCTGGCTCCTGAGGGGTCCTACAGTGGTTGTCCACAACAGTGCCTGCAGCAATCACCCGTATGGGGAGAACTGTTATTCTCAGTCACCAAAACCTGCAATTCACCATGAAATCAGCTGCCAAACTGACAGGGGACACAGGGACCGCAAACTAAGGAGCTCCTGGCACGATGTGAGGGCAGGTGATGTACATAAACCGAAGGGGGCAAGGCCAGAGGCATGAGCACGGCCCAGACACAAGGCTCCTAACTCCAATAACTCCCCCAACTCCTCCGTGTCCATTTTACCACTCATCTCTACAAGACAGCATCAGAAAAAAATCGTTAGCCCTGATAATTCATCTAGAGGGAGAAGCCAGCGAAGGATCTGGGGTTTTCAATCACTGCCTGACGAAGCATGAGTCTCGGAGGACGTGGGACAGAAGCCAGCGGCACTGTAATAAATCAGCCATGTGGGGAGTGGCATGTGCCGGTGCAGGGTTCCGCACAGGACCGCAGGTAATGCGCGTCGCACGGTGGCGTGTCGGAACACCGCTCTTTGATAGTATTTGTACCCAGGAACTTATAGAGTTGGAGCTCAACGATCCTGAGAAATGTTACAGTGGGAGGCATGTGGATGAGTGTAATGTGATAGATATTTTTGTGTGATATAATTGTTTCATTTTAAATACTTGCATCTTAAATATTTAATGGAAAAATGTGTTGAATTTTTTTTTTGGTTATTCCTAAATGTCATCTCACATGTCTATGGCTGTATGTTTGAATCCCACCTCTGTTCTGTGTGTGTGGAGTTTGCATGCCCCCCCTCCAGCCTCCCCCTGCAGCCCAATAATCCCACCCAGGGTGACCCCAGCCTTGTGCCCTGTGCTCCCAGGACCCCCCACAGTCCTGGATAAAGGTTAAAAACTGCTGGGACTTACCGTCACATTTTTTTTTTCATTTTGGCAGATGCTTTTATCCAAAAAGAAGGCAGAGTGAGTGGGGTTAGGGGCCGAGTCAGGAACCCAACAGTGACATCACCCTGCCAACCGCGGGACATGAACCTGCAAACTTCTGATCACGGGTCCTAACCCACTGAGCCACACACACCTCTATCTGCAGAGAGCTGTCATTCTATGTAGTTATTTTGAAACACATTTCGGACAAAAAAAAACTCAGATCAGCTGTTTGGCTCTAAGAATGAAGTTTTCAAACCACAAAGCTGTCGGAAAACCCAAAAAAAACCCAAAATAAACATTGAACTTATACTCTGGCTCCTCAGTGAGTAATGACCACTTACGTGCCAATAAAGCATCACAGCCTAGGAATGAACAGGTATTATCTGGTGCTCTATTGTGGCTCTACAAAGGAAACTGTAAAGCAGGGCTGAGCAATCTTACCCACGAAGGGCCAGGGTGGGCAATCTTACCCGCAAAGGGCCAGGGTGGGCAATCTTACCCGCAAAGGGCCAGGGTGGGCAATCTTACCCGCAAAGGGCCAGGTAAGGTTATCCACCCCTGCAATAAAGCAATGCACGGCTGGACCCCAGAGCAGTGCGTAGCTCTCAAACTAACTCAGTTCAGTTCTGTGACGCTGCTGGATGCAAGATAGGAGCTTTAATTGTTTGACTCGTGGATCTGGAAGCTGATTCAGTGAGAATCTCGCTGCCAGCATTAACTTACTGCCACGGCACGAATGCAGTGAGTAACGGCTCGACCTCGATCGGCCGGGTGTGTCTACCTCTCCGGCAGGCCACCTCTGATTTACGAATGAGAATCACCATGTGGTATTAATTTCCACTGTTCCCAGGAAGCTCCAGAGGAATCTCTGTGCATAAATCATCACTCCCCATGCCAGGATCTGGTCTTACATCAACACCAAGAATGGTTAATGATCCTGTGTCCAAATTCGAAATCCCGGTACTTAAGAATTGGTCTGCATGGCCCACCGCAGGCTAACACAGTCATCTAGGCTGTGGGAGATTTAATATCAGGTTTTAAATCTTTAAGACATTTTTGACCTGCTCCCCCTCTGACACCTGTGCCCGACATCATGGGCACTGTCTTTGACTGAAACACTTCTTTCATAATGATACTTTTAATCACCACATTACTTCGGTCTTCATATATCCCGTCATGCTCTCCTCCTGAGCATTAGCTAGACACCACTGGGAGAAAAGTGATGACCAGAAAAGTCTCTCGTAATTCTTGCAGAGGATTTCGTTCAAAATATCACCTCCCTACCCCTGGCTAGAAACCCAATCTACGGCTGTGACCTCGGGGGCGATACCTTCACATTTGTTATTTATTTTTTTTCCCTTCACAGGAGACAATTTCATGACTTTATCCCAGCAAAGCCTTTCAAAACATCACTCAGAAAATCCACCAAATGACATCATTCTCTTGCATGAGAGAATCCAGTTGCCTAATCTGCTAACAATGACGTTTGTCATTTCAAAGATTTTGTGAAGATGATGATATCAATATAAAATATTAAATTAAGAAGATAAGATGACTAACCATAGAAATTCGACATATACAAATATTTATACACACTCGGCTGTTGTGGACGCAGCATTGTCATTTTGCAAAAATGCATATATTGCCTTTCTTCTCTGCTTCACTGCACCGTTGCAAAGTAGCTGGCGGGCTGTTTCTTTTCGTTGCTTTGTGGTTCAGGAAGTCCCACTTTAACCTCCACTCACACTGACATTCACTGATCTCAAATGTCACTTTACTATAAATTACTACTGCGAGCATGTCCATAATGCAGTGAAAAAAATGAATGAATGTTGCATTTATATAGCGCTTTTCAAGACACCCAAAGCGCTTTACAGAACCAATGGGGGGCCGCTTCAACCCCCACCACTGTGTAGCATCCAACAGCAGCCATTCTGCACCAGAACGCTCACCACACAGTAGCTGAGGTGGTGAAGGGTCAGGAGAAAACTCACCAATCAGATACAGGGGATGATTGGGAGGCCTTATCTGAAAAGGGACCATTTAGCCAGGACATCGGGGTACCGCCGCTACTCTTCTGAAAGATGCTCAGGGATCTTTTACAATCTCAGAGTGTCAGGACCTTGGTTTTATGCCCTAATCCAAAGGACGGCGCCGTTGGGATCCACACAGATCACAGGACGGGCTCTCAATTCTGTTGACCACACCAACACCTCTTCCAGTGTTTACTATTGTTTTTCATTTTATCACATTATTCATACTTTTGTATTTCTCTGTCATCATCACTTGACAGTCTCTCTACAGGGCTGGATCCAGCTTTTCAAAGGCCCTTAGGTAGCTCCTTAGCCAGAAACTTAATTGAGGGGGAGATTGGCGGGTCCCGCTTGGTCGATTTTGCCGATCATGGTGGGGGGGTGGGGAGGTGGGAAAATGTGGCTGGATCGGCAGGGGGTTTCCTCCTCGGTAGATTTTGCTGGGGTGCCCTTCTCCTGATCCGGCCCCATTGTGCCTACACTTAGATCTGGCACTGCCTATTTACACAAAATCAGCCTCTCTCTGTCTGATTCCCCATTAAACGGGACACTTGACATTTCAAGTTCCTTTTGTGTAGTTTTACTGCCATTTTCATATGCTTAAGATTTTTCTTATTTACTAATGGCAGGCTTCAAAGGGCAGAAAGGGCGTCATCTGTTTTTTAAAAAATATGGATCCATATCCCATAAAGCAGTGAACGTGTATTTTGTGCTTCAGATAGTGTACATAAAAGAGCATAATTACGTTTATCAACTTAAAGAACAACAAACACCAGTGTCCTTTAACACGCCACAAAAAGCACTTATAAAACGCACTGCCCGTTATAACTTTATAGGCGCTTTTTATGTCCATTCTTCGTGTAAAGAACGCTGTTGGTGTTTTTTTTTTATCCAGATATGTCCTGCTCTGTGAAAATATTTTTCCTTGTGCGTAAAAGCGGTCACCCCGGCCCTTTCCTTTTGTTTTGCCCTTAGTGAAGTTTCCTTCGGGGTTTTATTTTCCCACTGCCGTATTTCCTAGTCGGGATCGGGAGGAGGTGGTGGATGTTTGCTGGAAAACCTCACTGCCTACGTAACTTTTACACCGGGATATCTGGATGCTGCAGGACTGCGTTTTGCGCTCTTTTAACCAGGACTGGTGTCCCTGTGCACGTCTGTCTAACTTTATCTGGTCCCTAAAACATCCTATAAGTATTTCGGTGTGCTTTTTTTCGACCCCATCCTATCTGCACGCGTAAAGCAGAGTGCCCGCTGTCTCCTCCGTCCATCTGCCTGCAGAATATCAACCTGCGGTTTTCACAGGAGTAATTATGTGAGAAAGTCCAGAAAAACTTCGCAAAGATCCCTAAGTCAGTACATCGGAATTGGGATCCGTAGAGCCGCTCCCCGAGGGACACACGAGCGAGCCCGATGCAGCTTCTGGTACTCGTGGTGACGGCGGCGATCGCCGGCGCTCCGTACCGAGCCGCGGAAGCCCAAGCCCAGGCAGCCAAGGCGCTGAGAGCCTCCAATCCGCGGCGCGACGGTGAGTCCGAACCGGCCGCAAACTGAAGTTATTTATAAGCCACTGCACGTTTAATTCTGCAGGGAGATGATCGGCTGCAGGGCACTGTGTCTGTCACGTATTTTCATGTTGCGGTAATGAGAGATTATTTCTACGTGTTTGTCAAGCTTGTTATTAATGCGTTAAAGATAGATTTTTTTTCTGCGTTCAGACTCAAGTGTGTTTAACTTATTGAACTTACCGGCTCCGTTCCTAATGTAAATTATATAGAGTTAATTTATGAGGGACACGGTTTAAATGTTTTTGATGTCTCCGTTAGGTGTATTTGTTTCTCTTTTAATTTACTTGCGGTGATAAACATACTGTAAAAGATAAATGTTTATAGGCTTATTAAAACATGTTCTTTATGCGTTCACGGTAACGTTACGCCTGGCACTGGGATGACCGAGGACTTTGATGAAGTTCACTTTCACACGTTGTACTTTGTCTTTGTCATTACTTTTTAATCTGCGTGTAAAACAAAGCTTAGGTAACAAAATAAAAAAGGCGAATGACCCCGTGTGGTCGGCCTGGGATGTCGATGGGGGGTGGGGGGGGCTTATCAGCCCTCCCCAGGCTCAGTCGCGGCGGTTCCCCTTCCTTACATGCTGCAGCAAGTGCGCCTTTACGCTTGGGTACATCAGGGCCAGCAAAGAGCAGCCGCCTAATAACCGTAAAAAATCTACAGATGCACAACAGAAATACGGGATCATATTCCTACATGTACAACTTTGCGTCATTCTAATGGCGGTTTTCCTGTTTTTAACATACGCTTTCTCAGAGTAGTTCGCTTGTTCGGATATCATACCCGGTCCGTCCACAAATGGAGACACAGTTGATCATCATCTGGTCCGGCCGTCATGGGTCCAGGGTCAGTCTGGAGGCAGCAGCTCCCAGTAACGCCTGAAAAGTCTCAAACTTATGTCTGGACACTTAGCAGACTTGTTTTTCTTTGTGAGAGAGAGAGATTAAATACCGTTGTATCAGCTACACGTTTGGCTCCATGGGTAAATGTAAGGGAAGACAGCGCTGGCGCAGGGACCCGGCTGCATGGTCTTCGGGGGAATGAGTCTGTGTTTTTACCTTCTGATTCTCCTGGATGTGGCGAGATTGTGCTTTTTCTGTGAAGGAGATCCGTGCTGTTAACGTGATCGTTATCTGTATGTTATGTCCACCTGGCATTATGGAAGCTCAACAGATTAAACCTGTATATCCACAGCCAACAGAGATGGCGTGCCCACTGTATTACACTGGTGTTCACTAACTATTCACCCAGGCACTAATTTGTCTTTACTTTCTGCTGAATATTTGTTGTAATATCCCCCCAGCTCTGTGTACTTGTCGGGACATCCCCTTTGCTCTGTGTGCATATCGGGATATCCCCTCTGCTCTATGTGCTCGTCAGGATATCCCCTCTGCTCTGTGTGCTCGTCGGGACATCCCATCTATTCTGTGTGCCTGTCGGGACATCCCCTCTGCTCTGTGTGCCTGTCGGGACATCCCCTCTATTCTGTGTGCCTGTCGGGACATCCCATCTATTCTGTGTGCCTGTCGGGACATCTCCTCTGCTCTGTGTACTTGTCGGGACATCCCCTTTGCTCTGTGTGCATATCGGGATATCCCCTCTGCTCTATGTGCTCGTCAGGATATCCCCTCTGCTCTGTGTGCTCGTCGGGACATCCCATCTATTCTGTGTGCCTGTCGGGACATCCCCTCTGCTCTGTGTGCCTGTCGGGACATCCCCTCTATTCTGTGTGCTCGTCGGGACATCCCATCTATTCTGTGTGCCTGTCGGGACATCCCCTCTGCTCTGTGTGCCTGTCGAGACATCCCCTCTGCTCTGTGTGCCAGTTGGGACATCCCTCTGCTCTGTGTGCTTGTTGAGATATCCCCTCTGTTTTCTGTGCTTTTGAGAGATTTTCTTTCTTCTCTGTCCTTGTTGGGATATCCATTTTTTATATATGTTGGTTCGCTGATCCGCTTTCAGTTTTGGTGGAGCATAAACATGTAAAGAGAGTAAAAGCATAAAGAAGATGCATCACTGCAAGCAGACGGGTTAACTGTGGTCTCCTCTGACAGAAGCTAGTGTTTTCTTCATTTCCCTAATGTTTAATAGCAATTCATAATCCTCAATTGCCTGCTAGATGCTGCAGACCAGCCTCAGATGGTATCTTCTAACAGCAGGCCAGCCACACTCAGTTAACAGCCCCTACTTGCAGGGCTACCTGCCATCGCTTGTATTACCTGGGGGGGCTCACCTCCCAAATCCTTCCCCCTCCCAACAAAGCGCTCCTTTCAGTATCTGATAGTAGATCTGCTGAGTGACATAAATACCTGGAATTTAGCCACTCTGCCGCTGCCAATGATGAGCGGGACGCACACAAACTGGCCGCTCTAGCTGGGTCTCAGGGCAGATTACACTAGGAAGAGGCCCTTCGCTGGGACTGTGTGCAGCTGCTAATGATGTGCAGCCCTGTCATTAACAGCCGTGAGGCATTCCTACCTGCTGTGGTTTAGATCAGTGTTTGCCAACCTGGTCCTCAGGGACCCCCAGACATTCTACATTTTTGGTCCCTTCCAGCTCCTGGAGAGGGAGCAAAAATTTGCAATGTCTGGCAGGGAGCTGGGAAGGAGCAAAAATGAGAACCGTCTGGGGGTCCCTGGCGACTGGGTTAGCAAACACTGGTTTAGATGATTTTGGAGCCTCAACGGCAGCTCTCCAGCTGAGGGCAGCCCTGTCGTTTTGAGAGATGGAGCCCTTGGGCTTATGCCAAGAGACAGTCCCTGTGGACACATCTCCGGCTGGCGTGGGGATAACACTTTCTCCCTTCTGCCATATCCAGTCTGATCCCTGAATCTCCCGTCAGTCAGTTCAGAATTCAAAGTTTGGGAGGATAACTGATGCATATTTGTGCTGTGTGAGACTTGAATCTGTGATGCTGCTGGGTGACAAGGAGTTAGGACTCAAACCCAGACCTCCTAACTTTCTAGCACATTCTTGGCATCCTCATGGCACAAATGCGGATCGGGTGGTGTTTTGGGAGATGGATGGTGCTGTGTAGGCTGGTGCTTTTGGGTGGGCCACCTGTGCCCTTGCATGGCTGCAGCACCAGAACGAGATTAATGGTTTGGCGGCTGGGAGTGTCCCAGTGGGGTGTGGGACAGATTTCCCTTGCCCTTGCTGGGTCAGTAGAGGGTTGGCCCCAGATGCAGGACACAGGGTGGAGATGACACCCCCTAAGGGATGATTAAGGATGGGGGCGGCGGTGGGGTTGTCTCAGACTCTGAGAAACGTGTCCTCTGTGTATCGGAAGCACTGGGTTTCCTATGGAAAGGATTTGAAACTCCAGGCCAATTTCAAGACATGTTTCCATAAACTGAAACTCAGGGGGATGTGACTTCCTGGGACTTGCTTTTAAACCATAGGTTCCCTTACGGGGATCAAAGTAATATCCAGACGAGCCAAAAAACAAACATCAGCCTAGAGAACTACAGTCAGAGCCCAGACAGGTGGGCTCTGATTCCTCAGAGTGCAGAATCGGGGGAGCAGCGATGGTGGGAATAGGGCGAGGGGGGTGTCGGCATTTCAGTATTGTGATTAAAAAGGGACTTTTGCATCGAGTGTGAAGACAGGGAACGTGGGAGAGGGTGACGTCACTGGGGGACAGAGCCAGAATGTGCGTGTGTGTGTGGGGGGGGGGGGGGTCCGGGGGTGTTCAAAAAAAAGTATTAGAGGTAAACACACAAAATACAATATAGGAGCCCTTTAGGCAAAGGAGTAAGCCATACAGCCGCCCCAGTGCACGTTGGTG
>JAODKC010000039.1:2538526-2562171 GCA_026777985.1 Mormyrops attenuatus
AAAAAACCCCACCCAATAACACCCCCCAAACCCCGTGGTTTTACTCCCCCCCCCCCCCCCCCCCCCCCGTGAACCCTCATGCTAGTCACATCCCTAATTATGGCTCTCCACACGTCATCCTCTCGAGACCCGCCAAAGCCAGCCCGGTTCTGAGAAATGGGCCTTGGAATCCCCTCCCTGGACTCATGTGGAAAGCGGCATCTGTGGGTATTTGGTCCAGTAGCTTAGGATCAGACGTCCAGGAACGGGATCTGAGGGAGACAGGACCAAAGTGAAGATTTAGAGAAACTGTCATTTTACAAATGGGAGCTTAGTTAGGGCTTACAGTCCCTCTGAATCGTGAGCTGGGACCAAATGGCAGCTACAGGCTGCCTGATACTCGGCCGACCTGTCCAATCCCCATTAGAGATCTTCACTCTCCGGCTGGCTTTGTCCCAGGGGTGGCGCTGTACGTGCCCCCACTACTGGAGTCTCTCCGTTGCGGTGTCAGGAACTCCCCCTTTGTATGGGGGGGGTTAATCAGAACCTTCCTCCACCTGAGGTCAAAGCCGTCAACCCCAGAACATCCACAGCAGCTTTGGGGCAAAGTGTTGCTCCCCCAAGAGGTGAAGGAAAGAGAGTGTGTGTGTGTGTGTGTGCACCCTGCCTTAACATAGACGGCTGTAGCTAAATATTGGGTGATTTAGATCAAGTAAATGTCACATTAATTGACCAAAGTGTGTTTTTACTTCTGGGAAGGAGCCTCGGCCTGATGGCTCTTTTTCAGCGTTAGAGTCAGTAGCTGTCAGAGTCTGTGTGAAATCAGCACACGGTGGCTACACCGATACCTGCCCATATCTCTGCTGTGATGTATTATTCAGGATCAGCTCTCGTCTGTAACATTACTAGTGACACGTGCAGCACGCGCTATCAGATCGATGGCGTCCCCTGCGCTGCTGGGGGCCGCTATGATGTATAGCGTGAGAGCAGATATTGATATTGCAGTAGGGGTTACATGGGGACAGAAGCCACCCCCCCGCCCCAGCCTTGTTTACTCTGCATTTTTGCCGGAGAATTTGTTTTTCATTAAGTTGGGTAACGGAGATGGATTGTACTGTCAGCTGGGGGGGGGGGGTCCCGTGTGCCCCGCCTGACGTCCCGATGCTTAGAGCTGCTCTGTTTGGGCGGGTGTGAGGCAATGTAGTAGGTTAGTAGTTAAGGGCTTCAGGCAATCACAGGAAAGGAGGTGAGGTTTTCGATCTCGCTGTTAATACACAGGCAGGGCATTTGGGAATTCGAGAGTAACAACCCTGTCAACAAGAATGCTCGACATCAGGGGTCACCTTTCTGCAGCCAAACACTGTGCCCCCCCGCCCCCCTCCCCCGGCTGAAAAGGGGTATTTCAATCCTCCTTATGCCTCCAATGAAACTGCCATCATGGTCACTCCAGCCACCCACCCTTTTCCCTTGGATGACGAGTGAAATGGCACTTTGCTTTCTCCTTATAAGCACGTGCCGCTCTGCGGTCGTCTGTCTCGCTGAGGACCGCGTCTGCGTCCATAACGGGAGCGCGTTCCCCCGTTTATCGCACTCAAACGGCAGGAAGTCCTGCTGATAAGCCTGTCAGCCGCGTGCTCGTGCTGTAAGAGCGTGAGTCACGTCTGTGAGCGAGCTGCGCGACACTGCGGGCTTAGCGACAGAACCGCACCAAAGTAACAGACCTGAGGGCGTCGTAACTCACGGCTTAAAGAGGCTTTTCCTCATTTATTTACACTGGCTTTTATCAAAGGCCTGCCTGCTGTCAGATAGCTCACATTCCTCATACTTGATGTAACAGTCCTGATATGATGCTACAGGGTGGCCAGTTCATTTATTTGGATTGTAACGGTACACGTATTGGTACTGAAAATGTTCGGTACGGGTCTTTCCGTTCGGTATGCATGTGTACCGAATAAATGCAGCGAATGCCTTTGTCTGTTTCCCCTGAGCAACATTTGGAAAGGGGCGGATGAAGCCGCACCGTTACGCATGTGCGTGAACGTCCTAATGTGAAGCTGAAAGCTGCTCATGTGAATACAGTACAGATCAGGTACAGTTAATTTTCTAAATGTGCACCTTAATGTATATTTATTTTATTTTTATTTACTTGAGAGAATATTTATTTTGATTTACTTTCAACTAAGCTTTAGTTTTTTATTAGTAGGTTGCAGCAACATTGTCAGACTTTTTATTTAAGGACAGTCATACTTTGCTCAGTAAACCACTGTTTAATAAAGGATAAAAGAAGGAGTTTATGTTTTCTCATTTTTACCTCCGAAAATGTACCGAACTGTGACTATAACACTGAGGTATGTACCAAACTGTAATTTTTGTGTACCATTACACCCCTAACTTTTATCCAAAGCAATATACATTTCTGAGAAAGTGGGGTCAGAGTCCCTGGAGCAATTGGGGTTAAGGGCCTTTCTTAGGGACCCAATGGTGACATCATTCTCGACCCTGGGACGTGAACCAGTGACCTTCCGCTTACAAACACGGCTTCCTGACCGCAGAGCCACACAGCGCCCCCTGACTCCAGTCTGAATACGCGATCATTTGGTGATGTTACTGCTGGATCTTTGTGAAAAGCAATTCCAGTCAGGAGAGGTATATAATCCGAGGGGCCCGTCTGTCTGGCTAACGACCGCCAGTGGCTGATAGACCCCTCCGGCTCGGCCCTCATGGCCCCGCGACCTTAGTCTGATATGAGAAAGTCATCAGCTGAGGGGGGGCTGATCTGCCAGGCAGAGTCATTGTAAGCCATGGTAAAGGGGGGTGGCGGTGGGGCTGATTAAACACGTGCATTAAAATTATGATAAAATCATTCCCAGAGAGTACAGGACACCCCCGATCCTGTAGACTTTGGAAGAGGCCAGATGAGCGGAGCAGGGAAGCACTTCCACTGTGCTTCCTGACCTTCCAGTTTCTTCCAGAGTATTCTGGGCCGAATGCTGGTGAACCCTGGTGGCAAGGTGAAGAAATCCATTCTGGACCAGCCACTTTTCCTATCCTCAGCCATGCGCAACTGCGGCACGCTACATGGCGGCCATGCGCCACTGCAGCAAATGTCTCTGTGGCCATGCACGACTGCGAGGAGCAGCTTCAGCGAAATAAAAACAAAAGCCGGGGCGTGACTGGAAACGGTGTGAAGCTGCAAATTAGCCACGCTTCAGCTGCTCGTGGCGTCACGCTGGAATAGTTATTCAAGTGAAGATTGTGCAACTAATTGGGGATGCGGCGGGACCCGTGAGCCAAATATAACCGTGTGAGGCTCACGCTTAGCTGTCGGCTTCACGTGCGATACCCGTATGTGCAAACCGCACCTTTCCCGTGTGTGCCACTATTTTCAGCATTTTATTTTAGAGCCAGTGTCCATGACGCCTAACCCGGCCCGGTTATGCAGAGGGGCTGCTCTGATACTGGGCCCCCATAGTGCCTAGGGGGGGGGCTCAGACAGCGTCTCTCTCTCATACAGACACCCCTTGTAGCTAACACACCAACAGCAAGGTGTCTTTCCATCACCTCTGCCTGTTTTCTGGAACCTTCTGCCTCTCCGGCTCTGTGGCCCTCAGATGTTGGTCTGGAGCCCTTGAAAGTCTCTGTGACACTCAGCTCATGCCCCCACAAAGTACTGAGCACCTTGAACTGCATGAGGACTTCATGATGTGCTTTAGCCGCAGAGCTATCATCCCGCCTGACTTTCGGAATGGCTTCATAATTTACCTGAGGTTGCTTCCTTTATCAAAGGTACAACAGCAGGATCTGTCCGGGCACTGAAGTCAGATTCCTAACCCACTGCTCCCTGTTGCTCTAAAATGAAGAGGGTCCCTGATGGACACTGAACCATGAACCAAGAGGATGTCTCAGTACAGTAAGAGAGCTAGAGAACACGCCCGCTAAAAGACCCCTGACCATGAAGAAATGCCTCATCAGCGTTCCCTGCGGTTTGCCTGATGCCCCCCCACCGGTCCCCTGCCCAGTCTCAGACGTGCATCACACACCGCCCGTGATCAGGGATGCAGGAAATGTGAGCTTAACAAAGCTGCTCGATATAAACATCACAGAGATGGTTCCGGAAGCCTCTGCCAGTGCCGCGGGCCGTCATGGTCCGGCAGGAGCTCTGAAAACACAGACGGACTCACAGAGAAGCTGCTTTTGTTCCTGTGTTCCTGTAGGATCTGCTTGTTTGTCTGATAAGGACTCGGACACTTGCTGGCAAGCAGAGGAAGCCTCGGCTTTGGGGGGGGGTCAATCTGCCCCCAGACTTTTATCCCCACTAAAGAATCACAGCTTCAGGTTCAGCAGACAAACAGGGTTTTAGAACAGCACCGGTGAAGCAGGGCACTGCTTCTGGCTCGGTGGAGATGAGTTTGGCGGCAGACATGCAGATCTGCTGCTTGGGTTCCGTACCTTGGTGCCCGTCAGGGTTTTTACACAGCAGATCCAGCTCACCTTGTGATGCATTTTAGAAATGACTCTCACACTGACTGCAACATCACCCTTAGGGCTGTTCGACTAACCCAGTATTTCCCAACCCAGTCCTCGGGGAACCCCGGATAGTCCACGTTTTTGCTTCCTCTACTGTACCTGTACCAGGTATTCGGTGTTCCTGATTGGCTGGAAGGGAGCAAAAACGTGGACTGGGTTGGGAAACATTGGATTAACCCATTCAACAATTCTCTCCTTAACTTCACCTTGGTTCATTGGTGATGGCCGGTTCTGCATGATGTACTCGATTAGGTGGTACCAAAGTACCACAGAACATGATGGACTCGTGAATGACTCATGGGAAGATTATTCATTTATCCTGCACTTAATAATGGAAGATGAGGCTGGAATGCGGTTCCTCAGGACACTGGTTCTAAATCCCAGTCATCAGGCTTGATTCTGGGCTGTTTGGTTTCATTCCCGCTCACTTTTAAGGATGGCTTTTCATCCCCCCAGGATTCTTGAGTGATTTGTCCAGTTGGGCCATCCAGCACCATTACGGCGCCCCTGTCGAGATCTGGGGTCATCAGCATATGTATGACACAGGGCGACACCGAGTGTCAGCAGATGGCAAAGAGTATATGCGGTGTCTTCACCGCCTCCCTGCCGTCTAATGCTTCCTGTCTTGCCCTTAAGCAGCTCACCCTCAGGATGTGGTTCTTCCGAGTCACCAGTATTATTCTAGCTGCGAGTCATTATTTTACTGCTGGATTTGGGTCAAGCCAAGAGAGCGGAGCCTTCCTTCACAAAGTGGCTGATCGACTGTTTTTCTGCCGAATCCATGCATCGCCTGCGTGAGAGTCACATCCTGTCAGCCAGACTCGTAATGAACCTCACCCTGTCAGTCATCTTGCGAGCCGCAGGCAGTCTGTACCTGCCAGGTTTCAAATGACATGGCAGCCGCACTTAAAAGGAGACTGGCATCATGTCATAATAATGTAAACGATGTCATGCCATGGAGGTGGGTCTTCCAAAGGGGCACGCCGGTGAGTTTCACGTCCTGGCATCACTGTGGAAACAGTGAAAAGCCGGCTGTAAGTTTCCTTCTGAGACAATGTGGAAATGTAGGGAGGACACAGAAAGAACATACGGAAAATGAAGTAATTTAGCAAGCATCCTGCAGAGTTTAGCTGTCAGCTTCCTGTATTTAAGCTAGAGGTCAGGTTACATGTAAAAGGTCAGTGACAGTCACCCCTCTGCCTTGTAGCTTATAGCTGATCTGCCTGTACGGCCTGTTGCTGAAATACTTCCCACAGCTACCTTTCCCCTCCAAAAACACGGTGCAGGCAGTACGCGGTCAGTGTCTGTCTATGTTTTGGTAAACGATTAGTGCCTGTCTGTGCCTCGGTACACGATCAATATCTGTCTGAGCTTCCATATGCGGTCAGTGCCTGTCTGTGCCTCGGTACGCGGTCAGTGCCTGTCTGTGCCTCGGTACGCGGTCAGTGCCTCTCTGTGCCTCGGTACGCGGTCAGTGCCCGTCTGTGCCTCGGTATGCGGTCAGTGCCCGTCTGTGCCTCGGTACGCGGTCAGTGCTTATTTGTGCTTCTGTACATTGTGTTTATCACAACTCATAAACACATACACCACATGGATCATACATTCTCCCAATTGTCCTGTTTTTGTCACTTTAATATAGTATTTTATATAGTTTGCTTTGTGGCTTGAAAGAAACAATGTTTTTCTATGAAATTATTGCCTGGGATCAGAGTGCAGGCTCACCGCACTGAAATAAATGTCACCAGTGTTAGCACTCTCTCTATGATAAATCGACATGGCTGAGGTTGCTTTTACATCAGGAGTGGGGAGCCTGTTGCATGGAGGGCCGGTGTGGGCGCCGGTTTTTGGGATGACCTCTCAATCAGCCAATAACAGTGGGTCCCCAGGACTGCAACTGAAAACCTCATCTTTATTACTGGCTTATTTAGAGGTCATCCCAAAAACCCGCATCCACAGCGGCTCTCCATGTATCAGGTTCCCCAACCCTGTTCTATACGAACATAACTTCTGTGAGGTAGAAGCTTCTAGAGTGTCCTGCTTGTGCTCCTGCCATCCTTGCTTGTCCTTGTTGTCTCTCCTTTATTCTAAACCCACTAACTTAGTTGTGGCCGCTAACAGACAGCAATCGCCTCACAGACTTGTACCGGAAGGAAGAGACCATCCACGTGCTGGGGGAGGGACACATCCAGAGCCCCCGCTACCCCAATGGCTACCCCCGCAACTTGCTGCTCTCCTGGAAGCTGGTCTCACAGGAAAACACTCGCATCCAGCTGGATTTCGACAGCCACTTTGGCCTGGAGGATGCGGAGAATGACGTGTGCAGGTGAGGGGTGGGGGTGGGTGGAAACTACGCGGTGATGATTCCACACAGCAGATAGACTTACATCCTCATATACAGCAATGGATTGTGGGTTATTCCACTTGAATTTTGAATTTTGCCTCAAGGAGGATCATTATGGACAGAAAAGCGGACACAGAGACAGAGTGAGACACTGTCTGATGTCAGCCTGCCTCAGCCCCACTGAACCTGAAAGTATTTTAACTTTAGAAAGCTCTCCTTGTGCTTCTTTATTTCTTCAGGGTGGGTGGTCCAATTTATCACTGGCCGATCAGGTGCCCCTTCCTGTCCACATGGAGGGGAGGTTGGGAAAGCTGTTGGCATGTTGATGTGACCCTGGGAACCAATCTCTAATCAATTTAGGCAGCATCTTCTACAAACAGCAGACATGTAACCAGTAGGTCATAGGGTCAAAAACCCAGAGCAGGTGCTGCTGCTGCTGCAACAAGGGGCCATTTCCTACATCCCTGGGTGTCATGAAGTCCTGCTCACGTCACTTTCCGGAAGCTGTAACAGAAGGATATTTTCGTGAGCTGACTGAGTGATTACATGAGAGTGGGCGCTTTTCTGGCAGCTTGTGCAGGAGGTCTCTACCAATTCCTCACAGGTATGACTTTGTGGAGGTGGAAGACGTATCAGAGACCAGCACCGTCATCTGGGGACGGTGGTGTGGGCAGAAAGAGGCCCCCCCGAGGATTACCTCCAACACCAACACCATCAAGGTCACCTTCAAGTCAGACGACTACTTTGTGGTGAAGCCTGGTTTCAAACTCTACTACTCTTTGATGGTAAGGGTCCGAGTGTGCTCATTCATAACTTATTGGAACATTCCGGTAGTGACTCTTCCCATCGTCCTTACCAACAACCCAGTTGGATGTGTGGACCTCAGCCCTGGTCAAAGGGGACAGGGACATGTAATAAATCCCTCTCCAAAGCAGTGAAGGGGGCAATGTCATAGCGGCATTTTAAGGGATATGATTTGATCTGTAGAGGCTTCTGAAATAATAGTGTGACAAAGCAGCAGTTTGGCCCCTGATCCAGCCCGCCTGATGGCCGCCATGTCACACGGGTATATAGTTTCAACTGGCGTTCGCGTCCCACTCCCCATCACTGGATGGCTTGCAGACGAGTGGAGTATAATCAAATCGCGGTGGTCACACGACGCATTTACACGAGGCCCACGGGGTGATTTCTTTCTCAACTTCACACGCCTACACAGTGTGCCGTCTTGCAGACGACGGTGATCCACGCAGGAGTTTTGACAGCCCGTTGTGTGTTACCTGAAAGGCGGAATTTGCTGGATATTAGCCTTAGATGTAAAACACCCTCTTATCCCCAAACAGACAGGCAAAGGAGCCCTTTAAGTTAAAACCAACTTCTGGGGGAGGGGGGGCTCAGGTGACCCCAGGGGGCTGTATAACTTCACCCTCACACCTGCCCAGAATGGACTCACTCTAACAATGAGGAGCATGAATTGCAAACGATTGAGGGATGAAAGCGATATGGAGGAGAAACATTAATGTTTTTGTCTGCCCTGCCAGTAACCCGGATTCTCCCACCCCTGAGCTGGTGGGGGGGGGGGGGGGGTTAACAACCAGGCATGAGCTGCTGCCAGGGGCTTTGGTCAGTGAGGACAGGAGACAGGGCGGGGTCCCGTCAGCCCCCAGCAGGCTGGGTGTGTGGCCATGCGTCACCATCTGTGGGAAACCAGTTAAACAAACTGGAATCTGTGCGCCTGCGTAATGTTGACCAGCTGCTTGCGACATTGAGTCATACGACGAGGAGGTCCCCCCTGCCCTGTACCGCTGGGCGGGCGGCGGCGTCCTTTCACATTATTCTTCATCAAGGCTGAAGCTGTAATTATCTTAATTAGCCTAGCCGTGTTATGAGCACTCAGGTGTCCTTTGCCGCAGAATATGTGATTATGTTCTGTTACGTGCAGCTTATTGCCAAAATACAGGGAGTGTTTGAGGATGATGGGTACAGAGCAGAGGTGTCCACAGCAACATGGTTAAACAAGCAGTTAACTTCCCATCATGCTTAGGGCCTCAGACTGGCCAAGCTGGCCAGTTCTTTACGGTAGCATGACTAGGAGCAGGACCATGTATAATCAAGACAGCTGATATCTCATGAGGAGCGGCGCCTAAGGTGACATTAGCCTGGCAGACGACATGTTGGCGTCATTGGATAAAGGCAGCCGTGGACGTGAGGACATAATCCCGAACCGTGATGTCCACACCATGAATCAAGACACATGAGCATCGAAACCGCTGACTGAAAGCACCAGTCTAAGGCACTATGAGGAAATGTCATCATATAGAACTTCAGGAAGTTTGCAGAGAGGATATTATGTACAGGATGCAGCACATAAGCACTTAAACGTCATAGCTGGGCCTCTGGAAAGAGTCACATGGGCAGATGAGTCACCCTTCATTGTGTATGTGTGTGGCTCACATCAGGAGAGGCCTCCAGGTTTGGGTGCTATTACCCATGAAGGGTTCTTCTAGCTCTGATAGGGTGGAGGCATTTTCCCAGCCTGGGTTATTTTGCTCCCCCTCTGTCTATCAGGCAAAGACATTAATAAATAATAAATAATGTAGAGTCACTTGGAGGGACCATGCCCACACTGTAATTGTGTCATCTTCCATGGTGACAGTGTTCTCGTCTATAGGGACACCAGTGTCACCATAACAACGAATAATGGGACACGTACAGACATGCAGGATGTTCTGTTATGGGCCACAAAGCGTCATCACTAAGGGTGAATGCCGCATTTTAAGTGCATTTTAATCATAGAGATACAATGACACCAGCATGAGCTACATCCTCTCACCCCTTAGGATGGTGCTCCAGTCTCAGCATCTGAGAGGAACTGGGAGGCTGTCACCTTCTCCATCTCCGTAAGTGACCTGTTACTCCACTTATTGGGAAAATCTTTTATACCGTGAACTATACCAAGAGGAATGCCCCATATACCATCCACAGTGCAGTTTCTCTGAGAGGCCCTGCCGTTGACATTCCTGTCTGTATCTCTGCGGTCTGTCCTAGTAACGACCCCCCTGCCTTCCGCACAGGGCCCGTCGGCACCCTCCACAGCCGTCACGGATGGCCCGCTGAACGCCGTCGCTGCCCTGGACGAGACGGTCGCCACCTTCGACACGGTAGAGGAGCTGTTGAAGCACTTAAACCCTGAGTCCTGGCAGGATGATATGGACGGCATCTACTGGAAGGCGGGCCACTACCGGCCGCGGGCCTATCACCACGAGCGCAGGCACAAAGGTGAGGCCCCCTATGGGTGAACCCTCCAATCCTGATCTGACAAGACACCTCCCCCCCCCCAAAGACAGGTTGACATTACCACTCATCTAATACACTCAGATCAGTCTGTTCTTGCGCGGCACTCAGCCCAAAACGGTGGCCACAAAACAGTCGGTGGAGATTTAACAAGAGAAGCAGTCAAGGATTGAGATAATAACTGCAGTGTTTATGTTATGCGCCAGCAATGTTATATACTAATGTTTTTTTATTATCCACAGTCAATTATAAGTGCTAATAAATTTATAAGGAAGTGTCCGGTTGGGACAGAGAAGTGGAACCATGTGATTGGGACTTGGCAGCGGAGGACGGTTTTGTTTACAGAACTGGCCCCCTTCTGGGTGGGAGGGGACGGAGACAGGGCATGGCCGCAGCTAACGCTAAGCAAACTGAAACACAGAAGCAAGTGGGATTATGATAATAATAATACTTTATTGAGTCAGAAATTCTCTTTTTGCCTACCCCATCCATGCTCTTCATGACAGACAGACACTTATATAGGTGAGAGCAAGCTTGGTAGCAAAGTGCAGCCCCTTGTCACAGTGGACATGGAGCTGGGGGTTAAGGACCTCGCTCAAGAGCCCATGGACATGTGACTGTTCTACCGAGGCCAGGCTCAAAGTGGTGACCTTCCAATCATGGGCACAGAGGCTTAGTCCACTGAGCCACACGCTGCACCCCAGGAATAGAGAATGGAGAAAATGGGATGGAGCAAAAGTTACTGGAAGACAATCAGTGCCACATACAGGGTGCTGAGAACCAGGGCGATGTGGGGACATCACTTTAGAATCTCACAGCAGTGTCACAGCTGGGAGTCGCCGGATCTCCTCAGAACAAACCGCAAGCCCGGCTCGTAACGCCAAGGCTCCCTTAGCACTTTAGGGAATCCCGAGGAGCAGAAACTGTGTTGATTCTTTGCTGAGCGAAAACAAAACCACCGCGAGGCAGCTTCAGCAGAGTCTGCTCAGCTCGCGTTCCAGGCCCACCCCCAATCCGCCGATCCGCCCATCCCCGGCACGGCGGCCAATGGGACCACAGCTTTCTCAGCAAATATTTGCCATTGGTATACACCTTTGGTGAGTTTTACAGTCGACAGGAAACTACAGACAATCGACCATTACCCAGCTCTCCCATGCAGATGCTGGCGGATATCATTGTGGATGGAGAAGTCCTTCTAAATGCTGTTTCAGAGAGATGAGAAGATCAGTGACCCTCTACGATAACAAGGCCCTGACCTCCCTGGTCCACCAGACGTGGGCCCCCAGTCACGGGTGCGGGGGAAGTGTTTCAGGATTATACCAGTCGCCTGGAACCAGGTCATACATTTCTGAAAGTGACTAATTTATATGCCATAGAAGATAACGTCACAGGTACCTTCAGGGAAAAAAACAAAGGTCAGAAATTTATGACCAGAAAGTGAAAACAGTGAAGCCCACCTTGCATTACAGCTGCCTTTGGGGGTGGGATCAGGGCACTTGGCTAAATAGTTGGTAAAATATCAACATGTATGAATGTATAAAAATTAGTGTTTAAAGACAGAGTGACTGAGCTGGTCATGTGTCTCCTGCCCCCACAGTCGACCTGGACAGGCTGAACGAGGACGTGAAGCGGTACAGCTGTACCCCCCGGAACCTCTCAGTAAACCTTCGGGAGGAGCTCCGCGTCACCAACGCCGTCTTCTTCCCGCGCTGCCTGCTGGTGCTGCGCTGTGGCGGGAACTGCGCCTGCGGCACCTCCGGCTGGAACAGCTGCAGCTGCAGCCCCTCCAAGACCTCAGACAAGCTGTACGAGGTGCGGCCGCCACTCGCAACGTCCCCCAGTGACGGGAGCTGGGGTTATTGCTTAGCATTGCAGAGCACAGTAGAGGCAGGGAAATACCCAGAAGCCACCCTTACGGCTCTCTGCCAGAAACACCCACAGCCACGTTATTGTCGTCTCGCAATGAGTGCAACTCAGACTTCAATCACTTTGAGCATTCATGCCCCCCTCTCTCGCAGACTCCATCCCAGCTCGTTATCCAAACACAGCTCCTTTAAACCTCCCACTGCAAACTGGAAATACCTGGGGGCCCAGAATCAACAGCTTCATGTAGGTCTACCCAGCACTGATACTTCCATGTGAACCTGAACACAAGACTAGACTCTCATCAGCTAACCAGTATCTGAAATCATCTGTAAAGATGCTGCTACACGTTATTGGTGAGGTGGCAGCACCTTACAACCCAGCAGTAACTGCTAAAGTTATATAGGGACACTAATGGCAAACAGGTGGGATTAAACATCTTTCTGCCCCGGACCCCCAGGGAAGGGTCTGACGGGCTTTATCGTGTCATATACATCAAAGTCGCATCCTATGAGGCCTGTCTCTGCTGCAGCTGACACTCGTTCCAGGATAGCGCCGCGCTGTACAAGACATGCCGCTGCTGGCCCGGGAAGACCCTCAAAATGGCCACCTGCTGAATGAATAGCCCTTAAACCAGTGTGTCTAAAAGCGGAGCTAAGCGCCCCTGCTGGCAGGTTCACTCTCAGGCCTTTCAGGATCGTTGGCTGGCTGGCACGTCCAAACAAAGGGGTGGGGGGGTCCAGGCCTATTGGTCATTGGTAAGTTCCATCTGACTTCACCATACACAGGTTCCCTCCCAAAAGCGTATACTAACCAGATCCGATTGTTGTATTCTTTACCTCTGACCCCCCCGCCCCCCCCAGGTGCTGAAATTCTCCCCGGAGCCCAGCTTCTTCCGGAAACGAACCCGAGCCCAGTGGGTCCTGGAGGAGATCCACCTCCAACACCACGAGCAGTGCGACTGCGTCTGCCACTCCCGGCCGCCCCGGTGAGCAGGGCATGCTGGGAAACTCCCCCACAGCAGACTTTCACGGCGCCCTCTGCCCATGCGGAATGCTTCTCCCGGGCTGGGTGACGCGGGCGGCGTCTCCCGCGGTTCCCCTGAGAGCTGTTTGGATCAGTCGCAGTGTGCCGCTTTGTAACCTCTCTCACATGCGTGTCTGAACGCTTCCTGGATAAACAAATGCATAGTCTGTCTGAGCGATCGAACTCTAAGACGATAAACTCTCGCCGAAAGTGTCTCACGATTAATACGCTGCCGCTGGGAAGCAGTAATATTTATTTCATTACTTTGGCATTCTGCAGTAGTAAATTACACTTCCTGCGTGTGTCTGTGCGTGTGTGCATGTGTGTGCGTGTCTGTCTTCTCAGGTAGGATACTTACCGCCTGTGTGCTGGGTCGAGCCCCCCTCCATCCCCCCGCACATGCTTCAGACGCTGCTCCAGCGCTCGCCTCACACATCAAAGGCAAGCTCATTAGAGGTGGCGTGTTTCTCACAAGCATTCAGCATCCTAAGCAGATTCCTGGTGAAACATTTCCTCATACAGCATTTGGATTCGCTTGACTCTGAATATTAATACCGACGCCATAAAATATTCAGACTCTAAGACGTCCACTTATTTATTGTCAGTTTTTTCTCTTCACTGCTACTTATCCAGGGCCTCCACATTTTACAGTCTGCTACCAGATATATATATATATATATATGTTTTTTACATGAAGTAGTTGATATTTCTATTAAACATTTCCAAAACCTCAAAACAAAGTGATTCTCTTTGTTGTTTCCTGGAAGGATTTCACTGGCGGCACCTAAATCGATCTTCCGTCAGGTTTGTTTGGGTTTTGAGTTGAGGGTGCTACTTATCTAGATTCACAGTGACCTGATAGGAACAATCCACTCGTAGGGAAAAAAAGGGAGCCACACATTGGTGACCCAGAAAATGATGTTGCGATTAAAGGTTCAGGGGTAGTAAAAGAGCAGTAAGGAAACCCTGCAGGTGAGGGGAGGTAGCTGAATGCCTGCCTTTGAGTAGGAACCGGGAGGTCAGGCCTCAGGCTGTTACTAGATGTGCACCTCCGGTTTTTATGAGACAAGAGGTCATTAACACTGCGTGCCTTACATCGAGCGGGGAGGTCTGCTGCTAATTGGTAAGAGTGTTAATAATGATTAATGGTGTAGCTGGAAAAAAAAGACCTCAGCCTAAGTTAATCATGAAAGAGAATAAGAGATAAGAGATGCCTCACTCTACCTCCCCTCCCTCTTCAGCTCAGCTGGCTTCTCCAAAGCCCTGCAGTTCAGTCAGTCCATTAAGGTCAGCTGGCCCTCGCTGCTGCTGCTTCTTCGCTCTCTCTCTCTCTCTGTCTGTGCTCTCCTTGGCCCACTCTTGCAAAACATGGACCCTGGGTGACCCGGAGAGATGTTTAAACCAGCACGGCAAACAGAAGAGGAACACGAAATATGTAATGTGCCATCATATATGTTAAGAGGCAGCTGGCTCTTTTGCGACTTGCGCATAAACAGATGGTTTTTCCAAGCCGTAAGGGACAAAACACAGCCCTTATGCTTATATATGCCCGCCTATGTACATGTCGTACTGTTTCTGTCCATAAGAGCTGCGGGCAGATGGGGCGTTTGACAGCCTCTTGTACCCTGCCTTGGAAGTTACCTTTCTTTGACAGAAGCTCAGACACACAGGCGTCTGCTACTTTCCTTTCATCAGCATTTTCATCTTTGGTTTTCCTCTTTCCCTGAAAATGCCTACATTCCCTTCGCTTTGCCTACATACACAGGCACTTCTAGACCCCCTATTGTTTGTCTCAGCCGCCAGAAAAATAGTTTTTCGAAAATCATCTAGTAACCTTTCGCATACATTTCGTATTTTCATGTATATTTCGTTCCTCTGGCATGGCAGACTTTACAGTGGGGCTCTCTCGTCCTCTCTGCAGATTTACTTATGGGGGGTCGGGGGGTGACGTCCTGTATTTCTTCAGGAGGCCGAGTCCCCTCTGATACTTAACTGCTAATAAAAATGAGCCCTGGGTGTTGTCCGAAGCACATTTTAGACAAAGGAAATCATTTGGGGTCTCCTGTGCTGCGCTCAGTCTGGCCTGTTGGACTTTCTGCCCTGCATGTCGCTATCTTTAGGGTTATTTACGCCAGAAATGGCCTACTATATATACTTCTTTCCCACTGGATCCCAAGAGCAGCTACTCTCCAAAAAACCTTTGCATGCTTCTGTAAAAAAATTAAGAAATCATAAAATCGCTCCTCACAAAGAGGCAGCCCCCCAGTGTTAAACTGAAACGCTTTTAAGTTCACGCTGCCATGTTTTTCCATGAGCCTTTGTGTTACTGTGAAATCCTTGGGAAACCCTTGAAAAACAGCAGCCTTGTTAATCATTTATTCAGTATCTCATCTTTCATTAAAGGCCCCAGCTAGTTGTGATAAATAAAATAAGCTCTCCCATGTGCTGTTCCTGCCTGCCTGCCACCGATTTCGCATACGTTTCCCACAAAGCCGCTTCCGCTCCGATCGCCGTGTAAACAGACACGCTTGTAATTAGTGCTCCCTGTCTGATGGAATGTAAAGATTGCTCTGTGATGAAAGGGAAGAAGTGGAGAGATATTTTTGTTATAAAAAAAGCAATAAACGAGTGTATAAAACACAGCCATGGCTGTCGAGTGATTTTTCTGCCTCTTTTCAGCTGTTACCTCCAAAAAGAAGCGACTCAGCACCAAAATGATGCAGGTGGGCTAATCAGTGTTGGGTCCAGATCGAACCCAGCAAACAGCAAAGCGTCACCTTACAGGGTTCATCTATTATGCTGCCATTACCTCAGACTCATCTCTTAACAGCTGTGGGGGCAGTGTGCGGCTCAGCAGGTTAGGATGTTGTCCTGTCATCGGAAGGTTGCTGATTTAAGTCACAGGGTCAGTAGAGTGATTTCACTGTCAGGCCCTTGAGCAAGGTCCTTAACGCCATTTGGTTTGGGGACTGATTGACCCAGCATTCTCAAAAAAGCATCACTTTGGATAAAAGATTCTGGTAAAATTAAATCATTTTTAAACAACCAGCAATGTCAGGGCAGAGGTCCCCCATGCAGCTGGCTAATGGAAGTTAGTGCATTAAAATCAATATGCTTCAGGCTCAGTGCCTGAGTCAGGTCCCAGCACCCATACACCTAGGGCAAGGCTGAGTGATGTGTGGAATGCGCAGGAGATTCAATCCTCCCTGCTTGGTGGGTTCAGACCCCCCTTTTCAGCAGATTCAGACCCCCATGTTCAACACATTCAGACCTCAATGGTCAGGGGATTCACACCCCCATGCTTGGTGGGTTCAGACCCACCTTGCTCAGAGGATTCAGATCCTCCTGGATAGGAGATTCAGTCTGCTCTGCTTGGCAGATTCACACCCCCCTGCTCAGCGGATTCAAACCCCCCTGGTCAGGAGATTCAGTCCCCTCTGGTTGACGCATTCAAAACCCCTAGCTGGGTGTTTTCAGTCTTCTCTGCTTGGTTGATTCAGTCCCAAATGGTCAGGGGTTTCAGACCCCCTGGTCAGCGGATTCAGTCCCAAATGGTCAGGGGTTTCAGACCCCCTGGTCAGTGGATTCAGTCCCAAATGGTCAGGGGATTCAGACCGCCATGTTCAGGGGTTTCAGACCCCCTGGCCAGCAGATTCAGTCCCAAATAGTCAGTGGATTCAGACCACCCTGGTCAACAGATTCAGTCCCAAATGGTCAGGGGATTCAGACCACCCTGGTCGGCGGATTCAGTCCCAAACGGTCAGTGGTTTCAGACTGCCATGGTCAGTGGATTCAGTCCCAAATGGTCAGGGCATTCAGACCGCTATGGTCACAGGATTCAGACCACCCTGGTCAGCGGATTCAGTCCCAAATGGTCAGGGGATTCAGACCACCACGGTCAGAGGATTCAGACCTTCATGGCCAGGGGATTCAGACCCCCCTGCTCAGTGGATTTACATCCCTGTAGTTCAGGGTTTAAGTCCTCCAGTTTTGGGTTCCAGCTGTACCTGTAGCCCAGCAGAGAGAGCTTTCAGTAAGGGCGGTTAATAAGGCTCACTCCATGTGTACAGCGCAAAAGCAACCCATGGCGTTCACAAGCTGAACTGGGGTCTCTATCACTTTGTGGGGGTGGGGGGGGTTTACAGAGTTTGTGTTTTCATTGGGATTCCTAACCTAACGGAAGACCTGAGCAGAATGGGAAGATACCAATCGTGACTTGCCCTGGCATGGGCCTGCAAATATGTGCTGAATCAGAGGCTTCTGGAACATTCCGGATCCCATTGGAAGGAGCCGAGGAACAAACAGGGGCTTACATAACCACTGAGACCACCTGCTTCCAGGATGTTGTGCTGTTTTATTCTGGCTTTTTTCTCTCCTTTACGAAGATTCAGAACCTAAAACACAACATCAAAATAGATCTTGAGAGAGTGACCCTGTTGCATGGTTTCATATGCAATATTAATCATGTCCGTACCAGACACAGTATAATGCCGTAAAAGGTGCTGTGCATCGCTGAGCGTACTGCCCCCTGCTGGAGACAATACTCCCAACAGCATCTGCTCCCTCTTTTCCGCGGCCCACGTCTTCATGGAAGTAAATCGTTGTCAATGGCAATATTTTCCATAAGTTCCCCTGCCTTTTACAGGAACTGGAACAGCATAATGGAGGCACAAACCAGTTCATGCAAGTGGACAGAGAAATACTTTTACATTTATTATTAGTTCAGTTAAAAAGAAATGTCATTTGGTGGAAAGGTCTTTTTAGGTGCTAAGAACATCGCTCATCTCAACATAAAACAGCAGAGCGGTTAAGAGTGGTTATGTTAAATAGCATGTGCATTTCCATTTTTGGGCACGCAGCTTAAATCGCTGCAGTAATGCTCTCTTAAGCCAGGCAGAGAAGCGAACAGGAGCAGTGCTGAGTCACTGGCCTGCCTTTTAAAATGGACTTCACTGTAACACTGAGGACTCTCTCCAGGGAAATCAGAGCTAATGAAGTAAACGAGATGCGACTGCTTTTCTCTGACAACTGAAGAGCTAAATATAGAACCTAACAAGCCACAAAGGGAATCGATTGACGAAATCCTCAGGGCATCCGATTAATTTTTCCAGTGAGTTCCAAGGATATGGGAATGCAAGGAACAATCCTTTGGGTGTAGAGAAAAAAATCCAGGAAGAGATAATCACACACATAAAACCTTGTGGGTACCTGACAACGCTGATTCTCCAGCTTAGTGTAATTATTCACTGTGAGCTCAAGGCTACCATAGGCTACCAGGCTAATTCTACATCTGATAATACTGTGAAAATGGGTTTGCTCAAATGGTACAGATTCTTGCAGAGTTGAAGTACTTTCCTCCCTCAAAGCCTTTGGGATTTCCTCTCATTTATCTGTAGTTTTTATATATTTCCTCACCAGGCAGAAGTTTAATTTTCACCAACGGCTTTAAAAACAGGGGGGGGGGGGATTAAGTTTCGCTGCATCTGGAACCTTCTCCAGTGGCTTGCTTTTTCACGCCAGCTGCAAGCTTCATTCCCTGAGAGCAAAAAAGCCCAACTCAGGATGATCCAAAACAAAGCGATGTGACGAGCAGTTTCGGGTTGGGGAGGGTGGCACTCGGAAGACGCCGGAACGCATGGCGAGCGTCTGGCCCGTCACCAGCCAATCTGTCTGGCTCTCGGCGGGATTTCAGCTGCTCCCTTATCACCGCTGCCCTCCGCCACGTGCTGACTGCCAGTCACCGTTGCTAATGCGGGAAATCCGGCAGCATCCCTCTGCTGCTGGAATAAAGACACTCTCAAATAAGCGTCTCTGCTCAGAGGAGGGCCTTGCAGTGGTGTGGGCCCTTTAAGGGAGGATGAGTCACTGAAAGACAAACCCAGGGCCATGGCTGCAGGGGCTCGGTGAGTCACAAAGGCAGAATGAGATTTATATTCCCTTTTTTCATTGGCTACATCATCTGGAGAGGGCTTAGACCCAAAAATGTGCTGGTGTCACCCTCTCTGCAAGTACCACTACCCTTGGGGACATCCAGTGGGCCCCGTATTTAACCCAGGCTGGTCTACAACCCTGCAAGGGCTTGACCCCTCAACTTCCACTGCAGAGAATAGTCTAGACTGGCCTGGGTCTGGAAAAGCTGCTGACACAGGGTCACGTGTCACATGTGTCACCAAATTTGGAAGAGTGAGGATGTGAGTACATCTCATGGCATCTAATGGCCCAAAGGTGACGTGGGGAGGGATTCACATGGGGTGGGGGGTGGGAGATCATTTACTTGCCCTCCCCTCACTGATCAAGAGACTGATGGGCCAGTTTAGATAAGATAGATATTCAGATGGCTGCAGAAGCTCCATTGAGGTAAATACTGACATGAAAAGTGCAGAGAGATTCAGACAGACAGATGCTTCACAGCACACGTGCTACCGCAATGCAGAACACGCACAAAGCCCACCATTTCACATCAAACGGCTGATTCAGTAGGTACCATGGGAATCCAGATGTAAAGAGGATTGTGTCGCGAACAGAATGCTCCCCCCTTCAAAGGGCACACGCATGTGTGTCCACACATGGTCAACACCCAAACTAGCAACAGCCAGAAATCAAACTTTTCAGTAACAGTTCAAATTAGATTGTCTAAAACACCTCTCACACTACAAACACAATAATTCCAATATATGAGAAATAAATATATTGTGAGGTATTCATAGCATTAAGCAATTTAAAATTCCATTACATGACATCTGATGTTGCCTAGGAAACCTGATGATTCATTCCGACATTTTGCAGCAAAAAAAGTAATGGCGCAGTGTGTGGCGCAGTGGGCTCGGACGCTGTGCCTGTGATTGGAAGGTCTCTGGCTCAACTCCCAGGGTCGGCAGAGTGATTTTACCGCTGGGCCCCAGAGCGAGGCCCTGACCCCCCGATTTCTCCCAGGACCGTCTGACCCTGTTTTCTTACCTTGTCACTTTGGATAAAAGTGTCTGCTCAGTGTATGAGAAAGCCTTATCCACAAACTGACTGGCTCATCTACACGTTCTACCCCGGCTCCACATGCCATATTTATGCCCCCCATGCAGAGAGATGTTTGGTTCTGGCATCAAGCTGATCGATCGCTTCCCACGCCACCTGAACAACCTATTACACAAATATATAGTCACCATGGGGAGTCTGCTTACACCTGACCAAAATACGCCCCCATTTATCTACTAACGCCCTTCTGTTTTTAGGGGGGAGGGGTGTCCTTTAATGTTTTCCTTTAATGATCATGCTCCTGGACACACTCATGTCTGAGACTGAGTGCTTCACTCCTCTTGCCTGCTCGCTGACAAAGCAGGGCATGACACCCAGGGGGGTCGGGGGGGTGGGGTGGCATCAGTCACGCTGTCACCCAACATGCCACAGTTCATCTATGGGACGAAGTCATCACCACATGTGTGTGGAATTAGTCTGTCAGCGTGGCTCTGTACAGCTATTCTCTGCCCACACGGTGTGTACAAACGATTTGTCAAAACGACGTCAGGCGTCGGCAAACAATAACACATGTGTCACGCACACTGAATATTCCCGGCCTGTGTGAATGGAACAGGAAATATCAACACAGTGTCACACGCTTTAAAAAAAAAAAGCCAGCAGTTAAAGCGAGGGCCCGACATGGCGTCTGTCTGCCTCCGGGGGGCCTCGCACCAGCCAGGAGAGGTCGGGACCATCTCTCTGGGAATCTCTCACCAGATACTCGCAGGAAATCAAAGCTGTGCTTCTGTCGAGAGTGTTAAAAGCATACGTTTTAAGAACACCCAGGAGACGGGCAGGCAGAAGCGTAGTAGGCCAAAAAACATTTTGCTGTCAAATGAGAGGTAACTGCCATGGTGTAAGGCTCCACATTTAGGCTGTCAAATATTCAGCAATCCCACCCTCCCCCGGGATTTTACAGGCAAACTTCAGAATTACATGACTTGCCTTTTCACGATGAACATCAGGTTCTAAAAGGATACAGGAGCAGACCATACTGAGAGTGGATGAGATGAGGTTGTCCCACTGGAGAATGAGAGACATGTGGCACACCATGGGTTGTCGGCGGTTTACATTTTGGCCATTGCTCAAGGGCCCAAAAGTGAAATCACGCCACGGGAATTTGAACCATGCAACTTTCTGATCACAGTCATAGCATCCAAACTTGACGATGCTCATGTTTACCCAGAGGCGGGCAGTAAGGGAGGGGGAACTCAATCTCCCTGCCATCAGCAGCCCTACGACATCCTGGAATTGGAGGTGTGTCCTGAAATGACATCATCATGCAAAGAGGTCGAAGCTCGACTCCTTTGAGAGCCATCTGGGCCCTGTACTGTGAGGTCTGAGACCATGGCCAAGTAAAGGGGGCTCTGCCCTGCATGTGTCCTGGCCCCCCGTCACCCAGAAATCCTCAGGGCCTTAAGTAGGTGCATCATTATATTGTTAAAGTCATTAAACTGTTGACAGATATAGGGTGGGGGCGGAACAAACCATATGTTCCTCCATCCAGACTGTTTCTGTTTCTCTCCAACAGCTATAAGGGCGGTGGGGGGTATTTGAGAAGTTCAGGCAGGAAATGAAGAATTACACTGCAATGAGTGAGGAGGGGGCGCTCACTCATAGCAAGCAGCATCGGACAAAAGCCCAATTCTGCAGTCAGCCCCCCCATCACCTGCGCATTGAGTCTCTCCCTGTTGGCCCCCACCCATCACCTACGAAGGGAGTCTCTCCCCGTCAGCCCCGCCCAATACCTGTGCATGGAGTCTCTCCCCGTCGGCCCCACCTAATACCTGTGTATGGAGTCTCTCCCCGTCGGCCCCACCGATCACCTGTGCATGGAGTCTCTCCCCGTTGGCCCCGCCCATCACCTGTGTATGTAGTCTCTCCCCGTCAGCCCCGCGCATCACCTGTGTATGTAGTCTCTCCCTGTCCGCCCATCACCTGTGTATGGAGTCTCTCCCCATCGGCCCCGTGCATCACCTATGTATGGAGTCTCTCCCCGTTGGCCCCGCCCATCACCTATGTATGGAGTCTCTCCCCATCGGCCCCGCCCAATATCTGTGTGGGGAGTCTCTTCCCGTGTGCCCCGCCCATCACCTTTGTGTGTGGAGTCTCTCCTCATCGGCCCCACCCATCACCTACGCATGGAGTCTCTCCCCGTCACCCCCACCCAATACCTGTGTATGGAGTCTGTCCCAGTTGGCCCTGCCCACCAACTGCGTGTGGAGTCTCTCCCCGTCTGCTGTGCCCAACACCTGCATATGGGGTTTCTCTCTGTCGGCCCCTCCCATTACATACGTGTGGGACAGTGTAAATTTCATTGATGAAAACTGATGAAAATGATTTATCAACGATGATTTTTAATTGACGAAAATTAGATAAAAATTTATTTTTGATGACAAAAACTATGTATGATGAAATGTAGACTTCCAACAACAAATAAAAATGTGACAAAAATGTCAGGAAGAGACGAATTTGAAACAGCTCCAATCAGTAGTGTTAAATGTAGTTATGCATGATTGCATAATGTTGATTTAACCGGCTTCAAGCGCATAAACCATGCGGTTTTTTCTAAAATCCGTCTGTGAACACTCTGTCTGTGCTAGGCCTGGGCAAATTTTATCCTAGGGCCCCTCCCCTTGGCATGGATGTAAATGTATTGGAATAGCACTGCTTTTGGAAATATGGTCAGAATACTGTATACTGTTGTGTAATGTCTGGATAGTATGATGGTAAGAAAAATTAGATACCAGCCAAGCCTCGTTTGTGCCACAGTCAGCTTTAGGCATATAGATAAACTGACGTGGATAAATTTCACATTTGAGGAAACAGACTACAGACTACTCCATGGTGTGGAGCTACAACGATGGGAAAAAACACCAAAAACAAAAAGGCAATGAAATGAACAGAAACAAATAGTTGAGTTTTCATTGTGGAATTGTGGCAAACACATTTCATGTGTTTTGTTATGTTATGTTATCTAGGTGTAGAAATGAACACAGCCCAGTTTCACTAATCCGATACTTTCTGATCCATCTTGGACACACTCAGGGTGAAGCAGCATGTATCAGAAGGACAAACGTCAGCTAAGGATGGGGCACCCACCGACACGCAGGGCGGGCGCTGGTACCCAGAGGAACCAGGAGAGATGGGAGGGGCCAGTGAGCCTGACTCCACTGCAGTCTGGTACAGAGGCAGACAAGGCAGAGAAAGAGAGGATTCGCAGAGTGAAGAAGATATGAGCTGATCACAGGTGGCTGTCAGTGCCAGTTGCCCAGGTGGCGGCATGAGGTGTCACAGGGAATTTTCACAGCGTCTGACACACCTCTCATATATATTCACCGCGCTGCCTTTCTGCGCATATTCTCCTCAGCATTGTCCTCTTTCTTCCTGTTTTATGAGTTTGTGTCTTTCTGATTTACGATTATAGAAACTTTTATTTGTCTGCTGATGCTATTAAATGGCAATTTAAATGGAAAAAGGAAAGTAAAGATTCTATTTCCTGGCGATCCTGATCGTGGCATTTACATGCCCTGGAGACCCCCCGGGGGGGGGGGGGGGGGGGGGGGGGGGGGGGGGGGGGGGGGGGGGGGGGGGGGGGGGGGGGGGG
>JAODKC010000039.1:2575597-2610908 GCA_026777985.1 Mormyrops attenuatus
GGGGGGGGTGTTCATAAAAAAAACCCCCTCCACCTTTTTTACCCCGGGTGGGGGGGGGGGGGGGGGGGGGCGGGTGCAGTGAGATGCCCCAGACCACATGTGTCGGAAGTTTCCGGGAAAGCTGCCCCAGTTTTAGCCCAGACTTGCAACTTTACCGCCCACCCCGGCTGATTATTTTGATACTTCAGTCACAGTACTTGCTCTTTCTGATGCAATCAGGGGCTACTGAGGACATACTGTCCCAAACATGCGGACTCTGGCTCTCAGGGGGGCTCAGCTGGATTAGGCCAGGTGTAGACAGTCTCCAGGCCACTGACAGGCATGTGCCAGGGCTGGCAAAGATGCCCACAGGCGAGGGAAAGACTGAGCCTGTCAGGTCCGGCTCACTGCCAAAGGAGACAATGCATCTCTACGACAGTCCCGGCCCCGGAACAGCGCGTAACCATGGAAACGCAGCCCATACTCCCTTCCTGTCTGGGTGTGGGGGGGCGGGCAGTTGCCTTTACCTCTGAGGGGAAGACCTACCCATCAACGCCTTCCAGAACGGAGCGGGTAGCTTTCTGTGATGCCAGAAAGAACACGCGGACGGTGGAAAAGCCCAACATGCTTGCCTCTCCCAGTGTGTTCATGTCTTTGCACGACCATTTGTACGCGTGTTGCTTTTTGAAGGCAACAGGGGGGAGGGTTCAAGGAAAGAAGGAAAATTTTTAAAGCGTCAAGCAAACAAAGTGCCTGAGAGTGGAGGCTACGGTCCGCTAAGGTCTTCTCACCATAAACCGCTACATTCACGCTCATGCGCTTCTCGGGGCCGGTATCAGCATCGCTTTACACGTCTCCCATCAATGCGACACAAATTAAGGATTGACGACGTGTAGTAATAAAAACAGCAAATAGATTAAATATGACCTTCCTTCTGCTCTGTGAAACACTGCCGACACTGCTGAAATTCTGAAAAAGATGGATAAACACGTCTATGGCTATGGCGCGTGATATCATCCAGGATGGTGCTGTGAGAAGCGAGGAAATCTGCCATAGGCAAGTAGGGGGCGAGAATGTGCCGGAATGATGTCACTGGAGGGTATTGCTTCTGATGCTATTGAAAATGACCCCATCAATGCAGCCACTGCAGTCCTGGAATCGGGATTCGGTGGTACCTTCACTTGCAGGTTAGCCCCTGGAATCCGGCTCTTCCATGATGTTACGAACTTCAGGCTGTCCATAGAGCAGCCCAAGGCCCTGGGTGCGAGGACGGCGGTGTTTACACATGGAGGAACATGCACATGTGTCTGTCACGGTTACACATGCTATGGCAGAATAAGGTGTGGGGGGGGGCGGTACCTGGCGGTCTCCTGCCGCAGTGCGTTTAGGAAGGTGTCGGGGTGAAGGAGCTCCGAGAGGTCCAGGGTGTCCGTCATGAGGGTCTGTCTCTCCGCCCTCTGCACCCAGACCTGTGTTGCATGAGGTGGCGGAGACCCAATCAGAGCAGTGAGGCACGCACACGCACACGTACGCACATAGGTACACATACGCACACAGGCACGTGTATGCACTTTACCAAGTACACACATACGCACACGCATGCATGGAGCTGGCTTATCTCCCTCAAAGTCACCCCACATTGCCGATGCAGCCCTCTAGCCCTGCAAGCTGAAACACGGCTGTCAGAAGAGAGATTCATTCTGCTTCTGTAAGATGACAAGGCTGCGTGCGCCTCCCGTCGCTCTGCATTGCTGGCCACGCGCCGGTGCGAGATGAGTGATGTGAAGGTGCATTCACAGCAGCTCCACGAGATCCCAGTATGAACAGGCCTTTGATTCCCAGTACATCCTGAGCGGACCCTCTTCCTGCCATGTCCAACCCGAACACGTGCATGTCTGTGGGTGTTGTTATATTCCAGTGCCAAAAAAAAACTTCACCTTCAAGAAAAATTACCTTCATATAAAATCTCAATAGATTTATGTTATCAATTTTCCTAATTTTGTGTTTTGATTAATCGAACAGTATGGGTGGTGTTTGCACATGTATACAGCTCTGTAAAAAAATAAGAGACCATTCTATTTTTTTTTAAAAATCTGCATTTTCAAATCCTGATTTAATCCTGGTTCTGCTGGCAGAAGGCTACACTGAGCAGCAGGTTACTTTCAGGGACAAGGTTTCTAAGACAGCAGTACACAAGAATAAGGTAAAGCAGGAGACACTGGGAACGACCAGAACGACCAGGCAGAGGGCAGAAGCAACTTTCTAATGCCAGATATGACCGTCACCTTATCCAGCAGTGCCTCATAAATCAGAGAATGACCTCAAGTGACCTTCAAAAAGAATAGGTAATATAAAGTGGTCTGAAGTGCACTGCTAGGACAGTTCGTGACAGGACTGAAGCAGGACTGAATACCCATAAGGCAAGGAAGAAGCCCTTCATTAATGAAAAACAGAAGAACCAGGTTGTAGTTTACAAAAAACATATATGCATTTTACACAGGCACATACCCATAAATTGAGAAACTTTTTTCCAGAGCTGTATATTACACCAAATGTCCCCAGTAACAAAGTAACAAAAACCGGTTATTTTGACCTTCTGGGGACATTTTTTCAGTCTAAATTTAATAAAAATCTGTGAATGTTTTGTATTTTGTTTACTTATGGTTAAGGTTAGGGCTGGGAAGGGGTTAAGGTCATCACTGCTGGGATTTTGTAGGGTTTTGCCCATTGAAATGAATGGACAGTCCCCACAAAGATATGGATACAAACAGATACAAACGTGTGTGTGTGTGTGTTCCGCATGCATGACTGTGTTCATAGCCCACCTGCCTGCTTGCTTTGCTGGGGGTTAGGCTGAGGTGGGAGAGCCTGGAGTCTCATTACAGGACAGGTGGCAAACACAGGCACACTGACAGGACAGAGACTCCAAAGACGGCGAGCTGCCCCACAATGCCCCACAGACCACTCCCTCAAATTCATTGATCCCAGATCAGCCCATGGTGTAGTACGGCCAGGCATTTCCATCCCAATAGCAGATAAGGCAGCTAAACCCAGCCAGCCTGCTTAGCTAGTAACAGCCTGAGGACCAAACTGAGACTAGTGCAGCAGACGGAGCAGGCGGCTCAGAGATCGGTATGCGGTTTCAGTCCACTTCGAGGCAGCCATTGCAGAGCTAGACAGACAGGACAGTGACCGAGCCGACACACTGAATCTGAACTACTCGCAGTGTGGAGTCTGGCGTTTCTAGAAGGCCCTCTTCTCTGAGACAAACAGAAAAGAGCGTTTTCTCCTGCAGTGGCCCCGGCGTCACAGTAAATGTGGCAAATGCACCTGCTGCTCCCACCAGCACCAGGACGGGAATACGTCACAATTCCTTCCTTTAAGCCGCACCCGGTTTTGCTGTGGACTCAGGAAACAGTGACACACCTCAGGAAGTGACTTAAGTGGGGACGAAGAAAAGGGTGCGGATTCACACGGATGCAGCCCGCCCTGCGCCAGTGGCCCCACTGCAAAGTGGTGCCAGCTTCAGAAGTGGGTTGCTGTTGTTCGATCAGCTTTCCCCAGGTTTCTACCAAAACCGTTTTAGTAGGATGGAAAAACAAGAGCCCAAAATGGTGCTGCAATAGGCCCCTCCAACACGTCACAGTGCAATACGGCGTGTGGCACAGCGTAACACAGCGGGCTTGCCTGACAGCATGGACTCGTGAAAAGCGCTTTTAATGCAGTGTCACTCACTCGCCACAGTAACATGCTTCCTTCTCCCACTGGAAATTCTGAAGCTGCATGCCTCCTTCACTAATAAGTATAGCGCTGCATTTCCTGCGACGTGCTCATGCAAAGCGCATATTTTGGTAAGTGTTAATTTTTCCAGGAATGCGAAGCAGTAATTCCCCACATGAACAATTGCCAAGAATGAGTCATTCACGGCACACAGAGAGACAATGTTCACCCTGCGAGGCTGAACTCCAGGTCAGCACTCCTAATGCTATAATCCCTTTTAAGGCTGTTGCATTGATTTCTTATTAGCATGTTTTACCAGGCCTGTGGCGTTTTGGTATAAAATGCTAACAAATGGTGGTATGGACAATATTTCAGAAACATTCCTTTAAAAGCTCACAGGTGATTCAGTTTAATGATGAAGGTGTAGAGGGTGGAGCCCCACATCAAATCTTACAGCAAGCCTCACCCGGTTGGTGCAGCTCCCTCCTCACCATGAAAGGTGCAGGCGACATGGATACATTTACCTGTATGGCCAACGCGCGGCTCACCACGGCCCTCAGGTACTGCATGGGGTCCTCTGGTCCTTCCCATTTGCTCTGCCAGCTCTGGGGGCACTGTGGGGGATGTACAGGGGTGCAGAGACAGGGTCAGGGGGCTCACACACACAAAGATCCAGAGCAGCGCCCGTCCGGTATTCAGAGTCAGGAGACACAAGCACAGAACCACTCAAACTGCAGAGAATTGTGGGAATTTTGTTCTTTGTCAGTTATTAAAGTAATTTTCTGCAGCCACTGAAACGAACTGTCAAGAAAGCAGTCTTTCAGGACACCGTTCTCTACCAAGTCCACAGCATAGGGTGGGGACCAGGATGCTGCCACCCTCAGGTGGCAACCCTAAACTGCAAGCATGCAGGAAATGGGAGGGGCCTGGCCGTTACAATCTGTAGCTCTCTCCTTGGTCCCTCCTCTCTCAGGATCAGGGTGTCCTGTTCCGCCTGATCAAAACGCTGTCTGACATTAAGAAACTAATTTCTCCTGACTTAGCTTGAAGCGTTTAAAAGCCATATCCATTCAGTCTTTGTGTTGCTTGGCAGGAAATGAAACCAAGGACAAGTCAGAGACAGCCCCACCCCCTCACCCCCTGTCTGGCGTCACAGAAAAAATAAAGCCGTGAAGGGTGATTATGTGGCCATGACGGCCCGCGTTGGCACTATGCCACATCAGTGGCGCTGACAGCCCAGAGACGAGGCCGCGCTGCTGTCTACGCTCTCATTTACGAGCGGCCCGCACTAACGAGTAACTAATTGGTGCTTTGTGTGAAGGAGAGCCGGGTGTCAGGCGGGACGGGACTGCGGCAGGAGTCGGAGCCGGAACGTGTGTGTAGTTAATCGGCACCTCAGCCATGCCGCGCAGGGCAGTGGGGACCCATTTGGGCACGTCATGGTCTCCACCAGGCTCTGCGACCAGAGAAATTAGTCAAATATTGCATACTAGACGGAGCAGATGGACTGATAAAGGGCACAGCCTGACTAGGGCCAAGTTTACACATCAATCTCTGTGTTGACTTCCTGTTACCACACTCTGACTGAAACCATGATGATATGCCCATCAGGCACAGACACAAACATAAATAGGCACAGACAGGCGCAGACACAGAAAAACAGACAGGCCCAGAGATTAACAGGGTCAGACAGACAAAAGCCCAGACAGGAACAGACAGAGGCAGAGACATAGAGACAGACAGGCACAAAAGGAGAGAGAGACAGAGAGATACACAGAGACAGCGAGAGACAGGCACAGACAGACAGACAGACACAGAGACAGGCACAGACAAAGACAGGCACAGACGGAGAGAGAGGGCGGCACCTCCTGGTTGAGCAGCGCCGTTGCCAGCTTCTGCACGTCGGCCGTCAGCAGGGAGGTGCCGCGGATCACCCTGCTGAGTGCTGCCAGGGACTGATGGATGCTCTGGACCAGGCGGATGGAATTGAACTGCTCGAGGACAATGAAGGACAGCACCGGGGACCCCTGGCTCTCACTCGGTTGCGCTACCTTCTGGTGGATGAGGGATGAGCCCTACAAAAACAGGGGAAATTTCATTTTGTCACTCACAGCAAAAACAAAATGTTCAGAAGGCTGCAGAAATGATGAAATTGCCAAGAATGCCAGTCCAGCGGCACTTAAAGGAGAATGAAGAGCCAAAAGCAGAGACCCGCAGGCGTCCCTGGCAGATGGAGTTCCATAGCGTGGTCTCAGAACCCTCAGCGGAAAGGGCCAGAAACAGGCCCACTAACAGAGGAACCGAGTCCATCATGTCTCACCTGTGAGGCAAGCCTACCAAACATCACTTCAAACAACATAAATACAAAGTAATCAAATACATAGTTTTTGTGCAGTCAAGTCACTCAGTGATGCCATGACATCATCAAGCCATGTGATGCTAATCTGGCCTCCTCATTGGATGCTAGATGTAAGACAGAGCACCGTCCCAGCCCAGCAAGCCCAGCTTCCCTTCCTGTCCCTTTACAGAGGTATGCTTCCTGCTATGCCTTTGAAGTGAGGTCTCCCTGTCAGAGCTGTCCACCTTCCTGGCTGGGATCTGATGTTACTGAGAGCACCAGTGGCTGAAAGCCTGAGGCTGGGAGATTGCTGCCGCACTGTCGATTTCAGCAGCGTAACCATGGCCTAACACCCGGGGGAAGTCAGGCAGTGAGCACAGTGAACGAGGAAAAGAGCGACATGGTGTGGAGGGAGCACCTGGCAAACAGCGCAGACTCACCTGGTTCAGCTTCTTCCACAGGTTCAGCACAGGGGACAGGCTGCTGGACCAGAGCTCCCGATCGAACTTGGAGCCAGCCGTCACAGAGCGGCTGAGAACTCGGAGCTGGGAAATGACCTGCGGGAAGAGGAGAGCGACGTGTGGATCACAGGGGAGATTAACGCCCAAAGGTCAAAGAGCTGGCTACCAGTCATAGAAATCCTTAAAGCACGCTGTACAGACCGTATCACACAGCGGCACACCCGGCCTGCCGCTGTCAGACTCCATGGGCGGAGCCTCCCCCTCTGTTCAGTTTAGTTTTGATTGATTCTCTTTCTCTCGTGTGCCGAGGTTCATTTTCCACCTTCCTCTGACAAATTGCTCTCGTTTTCTGTGGCTCAACCTTCCAACAACATGTGATTTTTCAGTCTCAGATGGGCGGGGGTGGACCTGACGTGATTCTGATTTAAGGCCCCCCTTGAGCGTGGAGTGTAGGTAAAGAGGTGGCCTTCTACGAAAGGATGGCTTAACGGTATGGGGGAGGGGGGAGCAGACGGTTGTTTAGTCATGTAAAAAGTTGGGAGTATTGCAAGATGAGCAGGCTTCCAAGGAACTGAATGGAAAATTTATTTTCATGCCGCAAACCAGGTGCAGTAGGGCAGGCAGTGTAGGGAGGAAGGGCAAACCAAACTGCATTCTCTTCACACCCAAACAGACGGGCTGTCGGGCACCTGCAGCTGGGGGGGAGGGGCAAGCCGAACTACATTCTGTGTATACCCAATCATGCTGTCTGCAATTAAAAAATAACCCCAAGGCAGCAGAGCATGATGGGATGTGTGCCCTGCCTTCCTTTGCGGAGCCTCCAGCTGCTAGCATGGCGTGCTCGGGTGGAGTCCTGGTCCGAATACTGAATTGATGTCCCTGCACGGCATCCTGCAATAAGGTAGCTGCGTAATAAATCACTCCTAAAGGCCGAAGGCATCCTTCTGTCACCTGGCTGACACAGCTGCCATCGCGTCCTGCATCCGGCGCTTCCAAGGCATCCAAACACACCCCTGATGCACAAAATGACTTGGGAGGGAGTGAAATTAAGCCTGGCCGTATCAGCGCTGTGAGCCCGGGTGTCTTTACTTCAGCCTGACAAGTGAGTCTGCGGAGAGCGTAAGTGATGTAGAGAGATTATTCACGAAATTAATTCACGGCTGGAGGCGAAGGGGCAGACCTGCTGGGGGTGGGGGGGAAGGAGGGCGCTTTGTCGGGCCTAGAGAGAGCTTTTGGGGGGGGGCTGCAGCACAGGCAATGTATCATCCCACACAACCAAATTCTAATTACGTTCCAGACCACCAACCCCGGCCCGGCCCCCCCCCGACCAGCAGCGTTTCATGTATGCCCGGTAAATCAGAAGCAGGCCGAGGATTTATGAGCAAATGTTCCTGCTGCTCACGGTACCGGTTCAACGGGTCACTGCATCAGAAGGGACACTGGCTCCATGTCCCACTGTGCGTTTTCGCAACTTGAAGAGTGCCCCCTGCAGGCCAATCCATGAAAGACTGAATATCAAAGCGTCACAGAAACACACAGTTATAACCACTATGACATTACAATACAGGATTATCATCATCCAAAGAACCTGCATAAAGTGATGACAGGAATCTGCAGCCATCCAGGGTACAACAGGACTGCCCTTGGACTTGAGGACTTAACTCACCACCGGCATGTAACCAACTTGGAGATGCTGCCTTACTGCCTGAGACTGTTATTTAAAGTGTCATCGGACCCTGAGAGCATCTTTTAAGCCTGGCTCCTGTTTCTGCATGATCAGGAGTAGTGAGCGAGTGAAGCCTCTTCATAGAGGAATCCTAAGGCTCCGCCTCTTCCCGCAAAGACCACAGGCGCGCATCAGTGATGACATCCCCACAGTCGCTACTGCAGCCCTGGTCATACCAGCAATAAATCTTTTTCACGGGAACAGATCTGATTCATAGGATAATTAATTTCAAAATGTATATGATGTGATTCGAGCCGTGAGCAATCCGGAACCCTGAATGGGAGCGGTCCCGTGATGCGGGGCGGTGGCACACGGGCTCCAGGTTTCGTGTCTCCTGTGGGACGGGTTCAGGCAGACCTGTGAGGGTGAAGTTACAGACCATTGGGTTGGAGTCACACCAAAAAAGGGTTGGGCTATGAAATGCGGTGTACAGGGACATCTTGAAGGCTGACACTGAATGACGTGCACACATGGCAATAAAACTCAAACCTGTCTCAAACCGTCACACTCCCGTGTGACCAAAAGGGGTACAACAAAGACCCCTAATTAGCTTTCACAGAGTCATAAGCTGTCTGCATATGGAAATGCTCTATAGTATGTAAAGTAGAATAAAAAGGCACAAACCACCCCAACAGGAAGCACTGCATTTCACTGAGACTGGGAAGTTCTGGGTATTCCAGTTAATAAGTCCCTGGCTGCCTCTGGGGGCTGGGAAGGTGGCGGAGGAGCAGTAATCAGCCAGTTTCAGACCGTGTCCCTTTGATCTCGTAAAAAGGCATGGTGAATGGAGGTGCCCTGTTAGAGCCTCAGCGAGCCTGCGGGCAGCTGCATTAACCCAGGTGACTTACACAGCAGTACGGGAAGCCTCAGAGAGTCCCACACAGCACATCTGACACAAACACCCGAGTAAAATCACTTCCTCATTCATTACAGAAAACACATATACCTTCTACAGCTCAACCTGTCCACCAGGGGGCACTCTGCCAGTGTCCTGCACATGCGGGGGCGGGGGGGGGGTATGGAACCTCTGTCGGGTCACCTGTGTACAGCATTCAGGGTGATTATGTATCTTAAGACAGTTACAAGTGTCATTATTTTACTCCAGATAACCGTCCTTGGGTAAGTTAAACAGCAAGGGATGAAACATTTGTTTTAAAAATTCAGATTCCTTGATTATCTGAACACCACCTGACACCAGCTGCCCTGGATGTCGGCTCCGCCCACTTGAGTGGTTATTAAGTGATGACCCCCCCCCTCCCCATTATTAAGAGAGGACCCCGCCCCGCCATCCGTCTCTCTCGTTTTTACTGAGTCACTGCTGTAATGCAGAATAACCCCTTTCAGATCCTCTCCCATCTCCCTAAGCCCTCGTCACGCTGGCAGGTGCCTGCTAATGTCTGCATCACCGCCACAGATAAGCGTGCGGAAGTGACAACATGCATGCCAGCCGCACACAGAACCAGAGGGGGGGGTGGCCGAGGCTCGGAGCGCGTTCCCACCGCAGCCGCAGCACCGGAGGTCATCTTAGCCTCCTCGCGGCATTTACCTGTCACAGCCACCATCATTGTTTGCGCTAAAATGCCGCCGGGCCCCGAGACCCCTGGATCCACCCGTATTGGGAGAGCAGTGACCTGCAGGCGCACAGTTTTCTGCCACCCCCAGGGAGCTGTTTGAGGGCAAAGGGGCAACATGTCAGCCAGGGGCATGACTTTGCCTTCAGAGAGCCAGACAGGACAAGCTGGATGGAAATGAATGCAGGACAGGAAGCACATGTTCAAAAACCGTGAGAAATGCAAGAATTCGCCAGCATACATGCAACATGCACTCCTCCACAATCCCGTCGACATGGTTACCAAGCCAGCCATCTAAAGCTGGGAATCGCGCTTCACCCCGTGTGCAGATAGGGGCGCCCTTCGTGCGGCGAGATGGGAGGAAGACGACGCTCGCTGAGGCCACTGGTTACATTTCAAGAAAAAGAAACTCAGCTATTGTGTTGTGAAGAACCATAACCTTTGACCTACAGAGGGACACACTGTGGACTGACTGGAGGAGGTAGCTCAGCTGCCCTGGTGAAATTGGGGGCTGTGAAAAGCGTGAAATGTGCCACTTTCAGTGTAAGTGGCCTCTGCATGGGCGGCAGAGGACCTGGCCCAGCCTGAAGCACAGGTCAAGTGCAAATTTTAATGCGACGTGAGATGGGTCATTTGTCAAGGGTAAATTTTCACATTTGAGGAATGATGTTAAGTGGAACCCCCTGCCCCCAAGCTGGACACTCACGAGGATGTGGTGCAGTGTGTGCTTACAGCGCTTAACAGCGCAAGCCTCTCACTTCTTACAAAGCGACATTTAAGTAAAAGGTCTGGAATGAAAATCTTTCATTCTGAAACTGTTAACCTTCAACATCTGACTGCAAATTCCGGAAATGATTCCCAGACAGTAACCAAAAGTATCGATGTGGGAAAATCTGAGAGCAGTCCTCCTGGGAAAGTCTGGGGACAGGAAGTCCGGGGACACAGTCCCACAAGATCACAGTGCGAGAATGTCACTGGTTCATGCTGAAATTCCTCTACGGACCAGTAAGGCACGACAAAGGAACTGTGGAAAGTGCCATGTCTGACTGCATCCATGCGGCTCGCCACCATCATCTCCATGGTTGTGTTCGGGTCACTGGCCGTGATGGAGAGACGCTGGAAGCCACACGCAATCACAGCAGTATCCTCAGGAGCCCAGGCAAGGTGGCTACGTGTGCGCTAACAGCACAGAACGTCATTTGTCTAGTGGCTGGCTCCAGCTAGCTCCCGCTTCCAACCATAGACCTTTACACCCCCCCCCCCAGGTACAGGTCTGCCTGTTTAAGGAGCAGAGCATCCTAATTGGCCCCTTGCGGCATCTTCACAGGAGGGCTCTGATTCCCGACTCTTTGCATAAATTGACCGAACCGCATCCTTGCTAGATAACCGCCTTTGACTGTTCCCTGGGGGGAATGCAAGGCGCGATGCTAGTCAATGCTAACGTCTCCTTGTGTGTCAGTAATTAGCGGAGTGCGTGGCTCCCCATTCCGAGGCCTATGTCGGTACCGTGGCATCGCCATGCCTTATTTCCCATTGCAGTTCACCACACCTGCTGGGGGATGCTCTGGATAAAGGTCAGGGGGTCGTTCTTCCTCTGTTCCTCCGGGATAGATGAAAAAGACAAACTGACTTAATACTGCAGCTCTTATATAAACCATAGCACACTGGGGGCCGCACCGGCTGTGCCCGCTCCTCCCTAAAGTGGTCACACACCTTTCTGCTTCTTTCAGAGAAAATGAATCACTACAGCAAAAAAAAAAAGGAAGGCAGGTGAACATTCTAGTAGTGACAATATGATAGCATTTGCAGATGTCACAGGTAACAAGGCAGTTTGAAAACTGGAAACAGATCTTTCTTGACCGTGGTAAAGCGCGAGTGAGAGGGCCAGAGCCACGTGCTGCAGTACACACGGCAGTGCAGTCGTGGGGGGGGGGGGGCGTCACAATGTGAAAAGGAATTACTTTTACTCTGCTGTCTAATTTTAAACACACATTTAGTAATTAATTACTGGTGATAAAGTAAAATTGGGATGCTTGTAGGTCCCAGCATATGAAGACTGAGAGTGAGAGCGCCCCCTGCCAGTCACAGACCCCCCGCCCCCTGGGGTAAAAGATAGCCTTGGTCTTTGGCGGATGGGAAACACGATGACCCGAATGCTGACGCGCGCGGTCATGCTGTTAGGAAACGAGCGGCCAGCTCTGCAGGTGCTACAGACAGCCTGCTTGTGACACTCCCAGTATCTCCGGCTGAACGTAAAACCCCAGCCCACACAGGGGCTTTAAAATTAGGTGACGTGGTGCGAGGGAAACGTTCAATGAAAGCAAGTCCTACTGAAAATGTCACCACTGTTATTTTAGCGTTAAAAATGTCTGGCTGTGTATAACAGAGGACTGCGTGGCCGGTGAGATGAGTGAGAGATGGGTGCTCCCACAGCCGCCTGAGTGACTTACATGGCTTTGAAGGGAGTGGGACAAACATGCCTCAGGTCACGACCTACAGGAAACAGCTGTGCCCCCCCCCCTCCCCCCGGCCCAGCGATGCCTTCCCGCTCCGAATGCAGTGTTTGGCAGCTCAGCGATCGCATGGAATGTAGGGACTCAGCTCCTTACATCCTGCTGCCTCTCCAATCCGGCGAGCTGCTGAGAGATTTAACCTGGGCCAAGCGAATGCCAGCGGGCGGGGAGGGGGACCGCGAGAGAGGCAATCACACGATCGCAGACTCTGCCTACCTGGGAGCTGCAGATGCGCTGGGCCGAGCGCTCAATGTTGGCCGGCAGGCCGAAGAACGCAGGCCGGTCATCCTCGGGGAGGCTCTTGATGGCACCTCGGTAATCCTGAAATCGGGCACCGGGTCACATGGGACTCCACGTGGCCAAAGACCAGTCACACCCGTGTATGAAGATGCTGATATACTGATATGTTTTTAGTCATAAAGTCATTTTTATTAATTGAATGCAAATCCCAGCACTCCTGGGTCAAAGTGACATTAGTGGCTGGGATTCTGGAGAGGGATTCTCCAAACTGCTAAACAGGCCGACCCACCAGGACACTGCAGGTGCTGGGCAGGCTGATCTGCGCTGAGAAGGCTGCTGCTGCTGCCGCCTTGGAGCCAAGGTGTGCGCTGAAAAACTGGTCCAGGTAAGAGCGTAGGACACGCTGGTCGTACGGGTTGTCGACGCGGCCACCGTAGATGGCACTCTCCAGAAGCCCCCGTACAAACTCCCACTGGACGTCCTTGGCTCCTGCAGTCAGGGATCACAGGGGTTGCAGTTCCACACAATCACTAGGGGTGTGCTTAGCAATTACAAGCTAACAGGGTCCATCATCAACCATCTAATCACACAGCAGGATGAGCCGGATATATAGGGGAAAAAGGCCTGAATAGAGGCTACACTGCCCGCCTGCTTTCATTCAGCTCAATAACAAAAGGAGGCGATGCGGAACTGTCCAGAAGCTGAACTGAGAAAGTGGTTTAAACGCCTGGGAATTCATCCAGGCCGCAGCATGAAAACAAGAAAGCCACAGTGGACATCTGTGTTCAACGGGTGCAAATTCCAGGCTACTGGGAGGAAAGGAAAAGGAAGCAGGCTGGGGAGCTGGGTGCCACAGCTGGCTGACACGATGCCTCCCCACCAGCAGGGGACGCCGGTCTGCGACTCCAGAGGACCAGAGGGAATCAAACCCAGGTCCTACCACCACTGCTGACCATTTCTGTAGGGATGTGAGCCACTGGACAGCTTCACAGAGACTGTAGCAAATGTTAATGTTGAACTAATCAGGTTTAATGTTAAATAAACTCAGCTTAATCCCTGCCATTACCTTCGAAAAGCCTGTCGATGATCTCAAACCCAGCACGGAGATCAGACAAAGAGAATTCGTAGAATTTTGTCCAGCCCTAGAAGGAGAGGAATTTCTTTGTTTACGCAGGTTCAACAAATATACAGGCTGGGCTCAGAAAACAGAGTGACAGGCTATCCAGCCAGACACATCCCCTTGGAAGCGGAAACGCAGGGCATTATTACAGCACGGCACCAGCAGCAGTGGATGTGAAATATGATGCGACAGAGTTACAGAATGCCGCAGCACCTCCACATCCCCTGATAACAGGATGAAGAGCGGCCATACTCCCCCACCTAGCCCTGCATCCCCACTCCAGGCAATGGGAACGCACTCGGCATGCAAATCCTCAGACAAATGAGTTTCTAAATTATTACAATAAGAAATTCCAAATGAATCCTCCCGCCCCCCCCCCGCTTTATTTACCACCCGACGCCTGGCTATCAGTCAGGGGCTAACCCGCTAAGGTGGCGTAATGGCAGCAAGCGGGAGGTTCATTAACATCAGGCCCGGCGTGATGAGACCCCTGCGTACAGCAACCTGTAAATGAAACATTTTAACCAAGTGCTTATGTCGCTCCTGGATCCCTCCTGAGCTCACAGTGATGGATTTGGGGGGTAAATATTTCCCAGGCACTGGCTGCATTCTCAGTATCATGGTTCGGGGGGGGCGGGGGGGCGGTATGGGGGCATTAAGGTGGGTCTGTCAGGAGTCAGGCTAAATGTGTAATGATGCCCAGAATTAAATTATCTACATTCAGTACCTAACAAACTTAATAATGATGATAATAATAATAATAGTATGTGAGAAACAGCCAGCTGGTTTCTGTTTAGAGAGCCTGGTATCTAGTCGGAGATCATCGATAAGATGTTCAGTAATTAAGGTCTGACTGCACTCCTGTAAAAATACACTCCCAACCTTCACCAAACGAATGCTGCCAACATCAATTTAACAAAAGAGATAACTGCTAATTAATTAAACAGGCTCACTCAGAGCCTGGCAATTTAATTAAGTGTTATATCTGAAACACATCTAAATAATGGCTAGATATAATTATTGCACGGGTGGCCCGGTAAACGTGGTCTCATGCCTCCCCTCTTACAGATGCCACATTATAAGGACAGTAGAACCCAAGCGACACTAAAGGCCATTGTGGCTGGAATTAATATGGCTCTGACCATGTGACCTACCCATGAAGCGCGGCCGCGGTTCTTGGACTGTACCAATAAATATAGCTTTATTTCTCTTAGTGACATCCAGGTACAGCCACCTTTTAGCGGATCTCCCTGGCTCCACCCCCCTCAGACCCTCCCTTGGCCTTATCCACAAGCAATTACAGCCTGTTTAATTGGCCATGAAAGGGTAGGGCAGGAGCTTCACTGCAGACGGCTTCCTGGAAGGCGTGCTGCGAGGCAGCTGTGCTCTAATGAAACCTGCATCTCTGATAAACGTAAATGATTACGGCAATGGCGGCCACACACAGGTAGGCAGCAGATGACGGGCGGCACCTGGGGGATGTAGTTTCGGCGCTCCTGGCACACAGCGTGGAACCAGGCGAGGCCGAAGAGCGATTGGGCCCGCACCACCGAGCCTCCCTTACTGATCTGCTCCGGACTCCACGACTCGTAAGTCCTCATGAGGTTCTTCTTCAGGCCGGGGGGGGCCTGGGGAGGGAAGCCAACATCATGGAGAAGGCAGCCACAATTCATGGTAGAGAGCCCCTCTTAGCCAAGCTGCAGGTCCCTACCTCATAAGTGACCTTCAGGCTGCTCTGCAGCAGGATGGGGGAGAACCTGGCGTGCACTTCAGCTGTGAGCCACAAGCGGAACCCAGCTTTGGGTCGAAGCACATTGAGCTCCTGAGGAACCAACACAAAAGCTGTTTATAAGCATCCAGATGTGGGGTGGGGGGAACCTCCAAGAGTGGAATGGGGGCATTTCACCCCCGCACGTTCTGCATATTCCTCACCACGTCCTAGAACTTCAACCCAAAAACTCAAGTTGAGAGAAAGGAAAAGACAACAAATTCATAGGGGCTCCAATGCTCTGCTAAACGGAGGTTCTGAAGAGACCACCTGCCTGTATCTTCCTAAGGTGGGATTAAGGGGCCATTTTCCCATGATCCTCTGGAGCAGGACAGCTTTAATATTCATGGGCACCACCACTGCAGGTGTGCTGAACTCAGCACAGGCCCCATGTGTGAAGAACCCAACCCAACTACTGAGCGTGTCAGCACATTTTTAATTAGCATCCATTTGGAATAAAAAAAAATATGCACCAATCATCCAGGACTGGAAGTATAAAGATGCTCGTAGGCCCCAAGAAACCCTCATCACCCACACGCTGGCACCGTGACACCTCACCAACCTGCCCCACACCCAGCTCTGGTCTGAGAGACCCCCCCCCGAAGCTGAAGCTGCCGATCATGGCTAAGCGTTTGTGCCTGATAATGACATCGCTCTGAATTCTCTGGAGAGAGATGCAGATTGAGAGAGTGGTTGGAGGGAATGAGTCACTAAGAGGAGGGGAGGCCCAGAGAGCAACACACACACACACACACACACACACACACACAGAATTGTGTTCATATATTTTGGGGGACTGTTCACTTATTTCTATGGGAAAACCCTAAACCCAGCTATAACAACTGTACTCCTACCCAGTAGATTTTTTACATTTCTAGTTTTTTGATTGCATTCACAGATTTTTATACAACAGAGTTTCCCTTTGAGGGGACCGGAAAAATGTCCCCACAAGGTCAGAGTGACAGGTTTTATCACATTGTGGGGACACACACGGGCCAGAGGGTCCTGAGTTTGGGGGCATAGTGAAGATTCCGTTCCCAGGGAGAAAGGCAGTACTGACCAGGTGGCCGGGCTGAAGTTAACAAGGTTCTGTGGCATAAACACAGAAACCAACATGAGGCTGCTCGTCAAAGGCAATAAAGCTCAGTGGAACTGGGAGTACAGCCAGGGGTTGCAGCCACAAAAAAGGGGCGGGGGGGGACAAAAAAAAAAAAACGCTTTCCGGGTAAAAGTGGGCCTGAACCAGCTGATCCTTGTCATGTGGCCTGGAGAGCCAGTGGCAGCCCCAGTTGCACCAGCTGTGGAGGAAGTCATCCCAGTGAGATGCGCATAAATCTGACTGGCGTTAGCAAGCCATCGGCCAGACTTTTGCCACAAATAAAGGAGATGAGGTTTGTGGGTACAGAGGCTCTGTGAGAAAGCGCAAAAAGGAGGAAACTTGGAATAAATTTACATCTACTGCCTGGCTGACGGTGGATGCAATTAAAGCTAAATAGGGAATGAAATCAATGGCTCGAGACGGCAGATTTCTGCAGGCAGACCTGTCTTTATCCCCTCCGTGAAAGAGGGACAGAGAAGAAAGCAGGACCTCCCATAGACACAGCTACCCCAAGGTCTCAAAGCCGCTACACCCTGTGCAGGTAGGACACTCAGGTCACCCATCAACATGGTGCTACACAAAGCCAAAATGCCCACCTTCTCCAGTAGGGGGAGCCAGGCGGTGACGAGGTGCAAGTTCTTGAGACACAGCCACTCTCCGTTACGAGCGCACTCCTTGAGGGTCTGGACAGCGATGTCGGCCTGGCCTTGACCCATAGCCAGCTGGAGGGAGGGAGGGAGGGAGGGGGGACACAGCGAGAGGGTTACATATGCCCATGGTTAAGAGAAAGACAGGCAGATAATGAGAGGCAGAGAGGTCAGATTTCCATCCTGCCGTGCTTTGAGAAGAGCACATCTGGATGTGAGCCTCCAGTTTACACAAGAGGAGCCTCACTGTCAGCATGTGAGACATCGAGGCCCCATGCACTCATGTGGGCAGGCGTTAGATCCGGAATCATCGTGCTGCTTAACAGCCAATGACACTCTGATTAAAAGCCAGGGTATCTGGCAGGACTTATCGCTGTCATCTCTGCTTAATATGCTCCTGTCTCTGTCTGACCTCAGTGCTCTGTTATGCCTTCTGGATGTCTGCGTGGAGGTCAGATTAAGAGCACCTTCTAAAGCCATTATCGCTGCACCTTCATTAAACTTGAGCCAACGTCCTACTGGGCTGCCTCAAGCCAGCTGTTACTAGGGCTCTGCTACTGTACCTGTATTTTACCATTTGTTCAAGTAAAACACACATGCGGGGAAATGAGCTGTTATGGGTACAGGCAGCGTGATTTACTAATAAGGAAATAAATGCAGGAATGCGCCACTTTGCAAAGGGCTAACGGCGGGCCACACCTCGTGGTAGCTGTCACGGCCCACCGTCTCTCCAGCCAGCTCCAGCAGTTCCTGGGACGGGTCAGCTCCCGGCGAGATAATTATGAGGATGGGCTCAATTTCCAGGGTCTCCTGATACACCCGTTTCAGATTCAGCGGTTCCAGGGAGAGCTCCTTCATGCCTGTGCAGCAGAGGGTGTCACTGAGGTCGAGAGATGAGGAGGGGGACAGCAGCAAGCACCAAAACAACACAGGAAACAGTGAAAAGGGAGGAGTCCTACACAAACGTTTTGTTATAGCTTGTTTTTCTTTTTTTTAATCTTTTGGGGAGGGGGGTGGGAGGTAAATAACACAAAATTAAGATCATTTTCTGGGTATTATTATCCAGAGGTGGAGATTTCAGGTCCAGAGTGTACAAATCCAGACGGAGACTCTTTATACTCAACTAGTTGGCTGAAACTAAATCCTGGTCTGGATTTGTAGTCTCTGGACCTAAAATGTCCACCTCTTATTATGCACACTGCTGACATCAGTTGTGGGATGTCTTCTGATATGGGCTTGCATGCAGTGTCACCTCCCGGATAAAAAAAAACCTGGGACAAATTGCATGAATTTTGTCTATGACAGAAGTACCATCCCTATACTCCACTAAATGTCCCCACACTGCTCACATGAATGTGTCCAGGGGGTCTGCAGTCTCAGGGATATTATCCATCCTGAGCTAATGAATCCATCATAGCTTTTACCGCAGGCGTGATCACTCGATCGTGATTGAACCAACATAGTCACGTGACACAATATAATAGGTGTAATGTGCAATATTTACAAAATATAAAGAAGCCTGCCCTTACTTTACATAGAAAATACAAGTTTCAGGATTTCCATGTGATACAGTATTAATTGCAAAAAATGAGTTTGAAACATTAGTAAATTAAATGAGAGCCCAACAGGCTCTGGATCACACACGACAACGTTTGTATAGCAATTTCAGTCTCGGTTTCAGAAGTTACACCATTATCATCTACTATGAGCTTTGAATAATGATGTTCTAAAGAGACACAGACCTACAATCCTGTTTTAAGAAAAGTTGGGGCGTTGTGTAAAATGTAAATAAAACTGAATGCAGTGATCTGCAAATCATATAGACCCATTTTTAGTTGAAAATAGAACAAAGACAATATATAAAATGCTGAAACTGAGAAATTTTATTGTTTTATAACAAATATATCATATAGCCATGATCTTCAGGTTCTCAGGCGGCACTGCATTAAAAAACAGACACGATTCTACAGTGGAAATCACTGCATGGGGCACAGTTGTGTCTATGGACACAGTTTGTTGCTGCATCCACCAATGCAGAATGAAACTACCATGCAAAGAGGAAACCAGAAACGCGGCCAACTTCTCTGGGCATGAGCTCATTTAAGACTGAGGCATAATGGAAAACTGTCCTGCGGTCTGACCAATCAATATTTCAGATTCATTTTGGAAATCATCGATGCCGCATCCTCTGGTCTAAATAGGAGAGGGACCATCCAGCTTGTTATCAGCATACAGTTCAAAAGCCAGCATCCGTGATGGTATGGGGGTGCATTAGTGCTCATGGCTTGCACTTCTGGGAAGGCACCATTAACGCTGAATGATACATACAGGTTTTGGAACAACATATGCTGCCATCCAGACAACATTTTTTCAGAAAAGGCTGTGTATATTTCAGCAAGACAGTGCCACACCACATTCTACACATATTACAATGTGGCTCAGTAGTAGAAGAGTCCGGGTGCTAAACTGGCCTGCCTGCACTCCAGACCTGTGAGCCATTGCAAACATTTGGCACAAAATGAAATGAGAAAGGAGACTCCAAACTGCTGGGCAGTTGCAATCCACATCAGGCAAGAATGGGACAACATTTCACTTTCAAAACTTTAGCAACTGCTCTCTTCAGTTCCCAAACGTTTACAGATTGTTGTTAAAAGAAGAGGTGATGCAACACAGTGGTAAACATGCCCCTGTCCCAACTTTTTTGAAACGTGTTGCTGGTATCAAATTCAGGTTGAACATATATTTCTAATAAAACGATAACATTTCTCAGTTTCAACATTTGATATGCTGTCTTTGTTCTCTTTTCAATTAAATATGGGTCTATATGATTTGCAGATCACTGCATTCTGCTTTTATTTACATTTTACACAACGTCCCAACATTTATGAAATGGGGTTGTACAAGCTGGACCTTGAAATGCATGGAGCACAGAGTTCTGAGACTGATTCATGAGGCTGATTTATGCAACCATCAAATTTCAAGAGAACTGTAAGCAATGTTAAGTATAAATATTGATATCTCTACCGGCATTGGAGATATCGCTCCCTAATCCTTTTATAATGTATTGACACACAGATAAGAGATTTAATTACAGCGTCGACACACCTATTAATGTTAGAATAAGACAATTAACCAATAAACCCTTAATCTTATTCATCTGATGCCAGCTTCATATTATCGCAGCACACGACTTCTCATTTGCAAACAAAGTTGCAGGAAATGCGTCTCCAGCAATGTGGACGTTAGTCCCTCGACAAGCAGAAAGGGATTTACAAAGTTTGCACGTACATTCTGCAGAAAGCGGTATCGTTACAGACCAGGGAACATGGCCCCAAGAAGGGAGTGTCCAAGCTGGTTAAGGTGGCAGGTGCTCAGAAGCCTACAGAGTGGTCGGCTTTCTCTCATTAACACATGTGCATGACACACACATGCAAGGTGACACACAAGCTGAAACACATACACGCAACGCAGAACTAATAAGTGCAATTCCATTTGCAGGGTGAGGGGCCGTCAGTCATCCTTATCGGGGATTTCCATAGCAACGCTAAAGCCAGCCGAGGGCATTACTGGGATCTTACAAAGGCTCTTCACATCAAAGTCACCTACTAAAACAGGCACTTCGCCTTGTTAGGTTCTTTTGTGGGGGGGAGTGCACAGTGCACAGTGATGAGCGTGACAGGAAATCAGACTGAGATCTGGATTATAAAGTGCGGCATGGAACACTTACGGCAGACGCAAGTCCAGAGGCATCGCCACTATGCACAAACTACACAGGGCGCCAGACCTGCTGATTTCATATTGCACCCTCAGACACTCTGGGAGCTGGTTCAGATATCATTAAACCGGCATTTTCCTTCCGATCAGACTCACTCTAAACCCATTAGCGCCGATCCACATCAGTCACGGCTCAGAATTACATCCGGACCAGGTTCTCAGGGTTTCCTGCCCACGGGTAGCGACCTCTACTGTCAGACAGAAGAAGAGCGTGCAGAGAGCCTGTCAAAACAGACTCACGAGATAGACACCCTTCTATGGGCTGCCTGGGTGGTTGGACGCCTCTGAACTGGCACTGTCTGGCATCCGGGGATTGAGGGGGGGGGGCCGTTTCTTTGACAGGTTGGCTGTCCTGGCACCGTCTCTAAGGTATTCAGCCTTCTTTTTTTTTGTGTTACCTGACTGTCTACATACATGCCATAGACAGGGAACCCAAAATAAGGCCATTATAACAATCCCCAAAGTCAAAAGGCTTGGAGAAATGTTTCGTATGCCAAACCTTGCAGTTTGCAGGCGGGTAATGAACAGCTACTGTGGGCTTGTCCTACTTGTTTGGAGGAGGGAAGAGCACCTATGTCGAAGAGCACCGGATGGAGATTAGCACCACAGTGTGATGGTTAGACATGACTGAAGGTCCACCAAAACACACAGCAAGACCTGAGGCACACCTGTCTGTATGACTCCTAAAAACAAACCTGTCTGCAAAGGTCAAGAAAGAGAGAGAGAATAACAGAGTGAGGGAAGAGTGGGAGAGAGGGAGAATGATGGAATGAGAGAGAGAGAGAGACATACAGACAGAGAGCGCGACAAAACAGTTGCGTTTTAATTCAGCACACAGAAGCAGAACAATCACCCAGAGAAACCCAATTGGACCCCTGAGACGGGACACCCACACACAACTGCACGGAGCTCCGAGCAGACAGGCACTCTAATGGAGCCGGTCAGGTGTCAGTTCCATTAAGCAGAAAGCTTTAGAGGTACAAAGTGGCCGGGAATCGCGTGACTCATTAGATAGATGACAATCCTGCTGACAGTGAGATCCATTTTATTAAGACCAATAAATATCACACATCCAGACACCTACTAAACTTGCTGCTTGCTTCACATAATACATGCGGGTATTAATAACATTATGGCTGATTTATGAGGGACTGCTAGCGTGTGTCCAAACTATCATGTCACCCTCTCAATTATCCTGATTATCAGCACCAGCAATCACGCTGGACACGGTATAAGAGCATAGAGCCAAGAAGGGGCAAGAGGGGCGTGGCGGCCTGTAGAACCGCCCACAGGCGGCGGCTGACAGACACCCCTCCACACGTTGACTTGGCTTTGGGAGGCATGCTGCGTCTGCCGTGAGCACAGGAAGCTCGCTCCTCTCCAACGAATTCCTGCCACGTTCTTCTTGCTTTTCTCTGAGTAACACCCTCACCCTGCCGCTTGCAGAAATCACACGGCTGCATTGGAGAGGTCGACCTGAAGGCCACAGGCAGACCCAGGGGAAAAAGTGTGTTTCCCAAACACGTATGTACCGTCACCGAGAAACACGCGCACCACATGAAAGAGAACCGCAAGAACATCCGGCAGCTTCCAGGAGAAATTACACTTCATGAATCAATCGGCAGGTTGAATATCCCAGCAGCCACAGCCAGTCCTGAGAGATCAATAGCCAATTACAGAGCGAGCGGCCAGCTGCAGCTGGCATGATTAAACCACTCTCTAGGTACATGCATAAGGGCAGCTCTGTTTGCAACTGCATGGAGAAGCCATTCAATTATTCATCGTTGGAAGCCATTTTCCATTAGATCGTTGTGTTTGCAATTCAGGGGCCATTTAGACCATCATGCTACATTTGTCCAATCTTGGGACATTACGCACGGAGGTCTATGGCTTTATTTATCAACACGGTGCATTCTGGGTCTCCATCGCTCAAACCTCTGGAAAGAGACTTAAATCACCCAAATTTTTCACAGTTAACATCCCGTATTCTAAAGCACCACATCATCTGTGATGTTAACTTCACGTACGTTTTTATTCACTAAGCAAACAAGTAATCAAAGTAATTTTGGTTGATTGCACTACTCTGGACTTGTTTGAATAACTGGGAAGGTCAGGTGCCGCTCATCGCCCTGACAACGCATCTGGGATGGCGAGCAGGGCAACCTTGCACGAGACCGGCAGGGGCATCTGCCCAGCCTCGCAGCACGGGCGAGGGAGCGGTTTCCATGGTGACTACATTCCACTGGAAGCGATTCAGACAGCGGTCGTCATGAGTTACCCACTTAACGAATCGCTTCGGCTGAGAATTTCAACACGGACAGGAGTCGGCCAAAGGCAGCCAACTGATGAAGGGCATACACGCATGTCATTAATACGCCGTGCTATCCCCCACACCGCAGGTCAGGGAGGGCCTGATCCAGTGAGAAGACAATCAGGATGAGCTCCCTAGCGGGGCCTTGTAGGGCACTGCATTACAGGCCACTAGATCATGGCTGAATAGGTGAGGGGGGGGCTGTTACTGATCTCCTGTGAACACCCAAACAAGTAGCTTTACAACCCAATTAAAAACTTTTATGTGAACTAATACCATATATTTCATTCCCATGCAAGACACTGAGCTAATTCTTCTCTAATTAGGAAGTGTCAGTCTTGAATATCAATTCACGGCTTGAAATTCCCTCTATGGGGAAAAAGAAAATATACTTTTTAAGAAAAGTTTCAATGAGATACAGAGAGAGGAGAAGTTTATTACACCAGCAAGTTTAAAATACTCTTTCAATGTGCCATTCATCAGGCCACAGATGCTAAAGTTCTCTGCAATGTAGATGACCACCTTGTGGGACATAAAATACAAGGAAGAACCTTTTAATCAGTACCAGTCCAATGACCAATTACAGCCGGTGACCCAATGACCAGTTACATAATGAACTTACGTACTGATAAACAGTCACAGCTGGTCTCCCATTGTCCATTTACAGCTTACCAAGCGGGGGGCAGGCTGGAGAGCCGCTGGCCAGCCAAGGTTCACAGTCTCTCAGAGAACAGCTTTGCAAACACATTTTTTACGCGGCTCTGCTTCGGTCAGATACAAGCAGCAGCCTGTGAGCTGGCAGGCACCTTACATTCTAAGCTCAAATATTTACTACAGCACACAGTCCCAAATCCAGCTTCAAAGTCATCTGCTGAACACGGCCCTTAACACCGGAAGTGGATGTCACCATGACGACGAAAGACAGACTAGTCAGAATCAGGGAGATCGTCAAGCTTGGGATGAGATTCCCAGAGACGCCCTGGAAGAGAGACCAGCTGTTTTCACGACAACCCGCTGCCAAAACGGGACACGACAAAAGTGCCAATACGGTACAGACAGCGACCGGCTGTGACGCAAAATCCAACCACATCGAGGCCCTCAGAGTTGCGTTGGTCATGGCACTGCCACGCTAAATGAATGGCCTGTGTGCCCTGACCGCATTGTTCAAAGCTGACAGGGGCTCCTCTGCTACGCTAATAGTCCAATTAAGAGTAATGAGCAGCGATTCATCATGGATACATACTTTGGATGCTATTTCTGTCACTACATTAATCATATCGCTGTATTTGTGCGGCACTTTACTCAGACTCCAGAGTGGGCGGCAGCATGTGGATTCGGCACTGATAAAAAGCACCGCTGAACAGCTGCCGATCGAACAGGGGACCGGACAGGAGAGCACCGCCATTTAATCTCTGCAATAATGGGCTGTGAATGATGTAAACAATGCTGTCAAATTAAAATTTTACATTACAGAAAGATTACATCCTTGTCATTCCACACAGCTATTAGCCAGTTAGCCCGCATGGAGCACACAGACCCGTACAATCCATAGCAGGAAAGCATTCAAATCTCATCAAAATGACCCTGTGCTCCATCAAATCATGATTTTCTCTCAACTGATGGGGATACGACAGGAACACACCACACACACGCAGAGCTGGAACTTGACCTGAAAGCAGAGCCGCGGGGTGGGGACCTGGTCGATAACGTGCCGTGTGAATGGGGTGGATTAGCACACGTGACAGCCGTCAATGGCCTGCAGCATGCAGACCGTGGCTGGTGCTCTAACTACTGTAGGGCAAGGATGAGTTTGGGTAGTAACTGGTTGATTAGAAACCATATAAAAATGCTGCGATTGCCCAAATGCTCTGGTCATCCTGGTCAGCAATGGCTGGTCACTAACAGCTGGTCAATAACACTGCCAGGACTGATGGCAATTATAACTGCCAAGGTCACTAAAGGTCACATATAAAACTCACGGAACATGGCGAGTAACGACTAATCGTCCTCACAGGATTAACCCGAGTGCCGGGTGGGCGCTGCAACTCTGCTGGCACATCAACGGGCAGCAAGACAGGAAGGGGCGGGGCTCACGGGGCAGAGGTCATGGCTGCCAGTCCCCGCCCCTCTTGGGTCCAGTAACTCACCCAGAACCTGCGACGCAAACAGACCCATTGTGCTCTGAAGCCGGTCCGGCCGGAGGGCCTGCACCACCAGGAGCTGTAGACGGCAGCAAGCAAGGGAAGACAGGAAAGCAAAGAACAACGGTGGGCAAACCATTGCTAAATACCAGGCACCCAATACACATACACTGCCGAAAAGAGGGAGAACAGAAGCCCCGCCCTCCTCTGTGACACGTTGGTAAAAGAAATTCACACGTCAGCTTTATACTTTCATGCAGTGATTCAGTGTGTGTGTCTGCGTGTTTGTGTGTATGTTTGTGTTGGGGGGGGTGTCTCACCTGCTGAAAAGAAGTGATCTTCTTGCCGATGGAAGGTGGAAAATCCTGCTCACAGCAAGAGCTGCGAGAGAAGGTGAGCCAGAGGTCCGCGTTGCTCAGGCACAGCATCTGGTAGAGGCCCGGGAACGTGCTCTGGGTGGGGGTGGGCGGGGGGGGCGGACCAACAGCTACCATTAAGTAGCAGCAGACAGCATTATCATCACAGACCAGCTATGAGACACACTTGGGGTTGGTCCCATCTTCACTGCTCTGTGTTGCTTTACTCTTCTCGTTAGGGGGTTACCCCTGAATGTTAGTTAACGTGCTCTTCCCCACTGAGGACCCTTCTGTGCAAACCAGTAAAGTTTTGGCCTTGGCACTATCCAACAGGATGGCCAGGAGCAGGAGGTGTGGGCCTGTAAGGACACCCCTTGCATGCACGTGGACATCCCAAGACGTGCCCATCTTCAGCCTGCACTGAGGTATATAGTGATGTGACCCAGAGAACCAGTGAGGCAGTGAGGTAGTGAGCCAGTCAAGTGGTGACACAGTGAGGGCCAATCAGGTGGTGACACAGTGAGGGAGTGAGCCAGTCAGGTGGTGACACAGTGAGGGAGTGAGCCAGTCAGGTGGTAAGGCGGTCAGGCAGTGAATCAGTTAGCAAGTAAGGCAGTGAGCAGGTGAAGTGGTGAGGCACTAAGCGGGTAAGGCAATGAGCCAGTGAAGCAGTGAGCCAGTCAGGCAGTGAGGCAGTAAGCAGCTGTGGCAGTTAGGTGGTGAGGCAGGGTGCCAGTCAGGCAGTGAGGCAGAAACCAAGGGTGGCAATCAGGCGGTGAGGCAGTGAGGGCACTCCCTTTTCTCAGAGACTGTGCAGGATAGCCATGGGCCAGAAGCTGCGAATTTTATCCAGGCTCACAATGGAAAAAAGTCCATCTTGGGAGCTGAAGTGGAGCCGTGCTTATGAAAAATTCCCCGCGGAGCACGCTGAATAAAGTCTACACGGAACAGAGACCCTCCCGCTCCCCCGTCATGCTGCCAGGGAGCGTTGTCCAAACAACAAGGTGGGAGAGCATAGCAGCAGCAGCAGGACAAACCTTGAGGAGCGTGGCGGCGGCGTGCCGCTCCTGATCGATCCAGGATGGGACACACTCTCTTGGGGACGCCTGTGAGTCCTGTGGGATGGACACGGAAAGGTGATAACGGCGGGCCCGTCTCTGTCCCATATGCTAGATGTTAAAAATGAATCACCACGGCTCGGCACACTATCCAGAATGCCCTGGGGGTGCACGTACCCCCTTCCTGAGTGCATCTCCAACGATCAACCCAGTGAAGGTGTCCCATTCCTGTGGCAGATAGACAAAAGCATCAGAGTGACCCAGCCGCTGTGGGACCGCTATGAGCTGGGCAGTATGAGGTTTTGGAGGGCGGTAACCATGTCTAATGCTGTCAAGCATGCTGACGGACACCCCTGTTAATACGGTGCGGTGGAACACCGCAGTAATCCAAACACACCCTCTGAATTTCCATGAGGGAAATGCCCACGGCCAATTATCCTCCTGTACTGTGAGACAGGCTTCAGCAGACAGAGACGGGGAGCTGAGCACAGGACGGCGGAGAAACGGTTCCTTGCCAGTCAGGTGGCCATGCCTGCCTACTCACGTTCTCCTGGAAGATTTCTGGATGCATCCCTCGGATGAAGTGCAGGGCAAACACGAGCCGGTCAGCCTGTGGGGAGAGGGGACAGAGAGTCAGGGAGCAGGGATACCATCCAGCCTGATGGGGGTCAGGGGTCAATTAGTGAGCGATTGTCTTGACGAGGGGCCTCACCCCCGGGGTGTACTGGTCTGTCCAGCCACAGATGTAAGTTACGTCTTAATCCCAGTAAACCACCCACCCCATGACCCAGAACTGCGCACCTCAGCTCGCAATCACAAGAAGTTCTTTCAGTGGCACATCTCTGCCTAATCAGTCCCTCTGTCTGGACAGGACACAAACGTGGGGCAGGTGAAAAGTGAACGTAGTGCGCAGCACAGCACCACCAGCGCCTGCCTTTTGTGGGAGAGGCAGCTCCCCCCCCCCACCACCACCCCACCACAAACCCCCACTGGCACTCAGAGAGGAAACAGACGGGGGATTTGGCCTTGGGAGATAAGACACAATAGCAACTAATCAAGATCCGTATCTGTCCTCCCAGAGGCCTTATCTGCTCTGCTTGACTGTAAATGCAGGAGCGGGACGCAGCAGGCTCAGAGTCGCTTTCGCTTCCTGCAGAAAACACTGACGGGGGGGGGCGTTCATCAGGCCGACTGCCCTCATTTTCCTGAGGGCGTCCCACCTGCGTGATACACATTCCTCTGTCCCAAACAGCTAAAACATGCAGAGAATGACAATGAAAACAACCACAAACCAAACCTAGAAACACTGTTTTCCTGCAATGTTCTTCTAACGAACGGCAGCCAGCCAGCTTTCCCACACACAAATCAGAAACACTCACCAAAATAATTCAGCACAGGCTTAAAGGACTTTGACACAACCCCCCAACAACTGAGGTGCTGCAGGGCAGGCTGTAGGCAAGACCTCAAACTGGGCTCGACAGTGACTGGTAAGATTCAGGCACGCAGTCCAGACCAACACCTTTTCTGACCACAGGGCGACACTGATTACCTGTAGGAGGCATCACTGAGCAAGAAAGGCAAGGTAAGAGCAGATCAAAACGCACCAATGGCCAGTTGAACCTTTACTGCTGTACAGCACAGGAATTGTCCTGGCTCATCAATAATACAAATGCAATGCACCTTAACTCAGGTACGAAAACCGCAGAGGAGACGAGGTATTATGACAGCAGAGAGCTTGGGAATAGGGAGACAGTCCCAACGATGGGTTCGGTCCTGCCGTGAGGTTTTCACATCCCAAACACATTTCACTGATGGCCTGTAGTGCTAAATGTGACATTGTGCCTCTTTCCAAATGACTAATTATCTCTGCTGGTTGCCAACAGCAACTTGCTGTAATTCATGATGGTCTGTCCCTCAAACCCTCAGACACGGAGGCACTTCACGGACAGACCAAAGAAAATCAGCCCTCCTTTGATGAACAATGGTCTCCCCTAGCTGGGAGTCTTTGGTTGAGGGATTTACACACTATGTATCTCTGCCACGAGGGGGAGCCACTCTGTGGTAGGAAGCCACCGTCACACACATAGCCGGCAGGTACAACGGGTAAAACGTAAATACCATCACTGATGCATGTTTCCTTACACTTGGAGAAGCACCTTTATCTAAAGCCAACAGAGTTCTGACCTGGTAACCTACTGCAAAACACCTGAGACCCTGGGAGACATGTGCAAAAAGACAGGAATACTCTGTACGATGCAGGATGCAGGTCAAACGAGCACAGAGTGATGAAGCCACTGGGGCGAGGGGGGGGGGGGACACAGTTTGAAGCGCCAGGGAAGCTACATGCCCCCCCTCCCACAACGCAGGAAAGCCCGGCAGCATCCTGCAGAAGTCCCAGGCCTAATTACTCACAACAACTTGGACCACAATTAGGTCGTGTACTGTCTGCCTGCAGAGAAATCCACTCGGGATCAAGCTGAAAATGGGTCCCAGCCTTTGTTTCGGTTTGACAAATTCCTGGGGACGGGTTAAAAAAGCACTGTTTATGTCGAACATACAGGGCGAGGAAGAGGAGCGTATCCAGGTGAAAAATGCTGGGACATGTATTAGGTTTCCGCTGCCATATGAGGGAGACACCGGAGAACAGGAAGTGTAGTGAAAACGGATTCAGTGGGATGGGTGACCCAGCAGACAGGACCAGGCATATTAATCAGGCAGCGAGGCACACGGTCCAGGACAGCAGACAAGGTGACAGGGGCAACGCCAAATGGAAGCCCAGAAAACGTGTCCCTGGATGGCGGGGAGAAATGGACGACGTGTCCTGATAGAGAGCGTCAGAGGACCGGTCAGATCGGGGGGGGGTGGCACAGGTACATCAACAGAGACCAGGCAGGCCTGAAGCTCCCCCCAGGAAGAACAGCTTCAATCCAGATAGGAAATAAAAATCATCTCCATCTGTGAGTCCGAGCCAGCTCTTAGTGAGAGATTAGTGTCACGCCCTGGGGGGAAACACACAGAGAGACGGGCGTGTAAAAGCAGTCGCGGGGACAAGGGACCACCCAGCATCGCAGGTCTCAAAGTTCAGGGTCTATCTCTCGCTCTTCCCTCTTCCCTCCTTCGACAGCAGCCTGACGGCATGATCATCTGCATCCTCGGAGGAGAGTGAAAGCATCTGGCCGCCTTCCACACGGAGAGCGGCTAGGCGAGGCCTGTGGAGGCCAGCACGCCGCCAATGAATCATTCATGGCACGGACGCCAGCAGAATCGCCTCACGCCCTCCCGCCCGCCTGCCGCTAGCCGCTCACAGGGACAAAGGGACACTCCTGAATGGCGCTTTTCAGAGAGTGACCTTTTTTGAAACCACCCCCCCCCACCACCACCACCACCATCATGCAAGCCACTTCATCAGAAAAGAACAGCACGCTTTCTTAGACTGACATTTTATAAACACTGCCCTTTATCCCCATTTAGATTATTCCAGGGAAATGTTTCTACGCAACAGAACCAGAAAGCGCAAGCCCAACAGCACCATTTACACACCAGCTTGTGTTCCGGAATGTTCCGGCCCGGCCTGATAAAATATACTATATGATGAGTAATGCTGATGTCATTCTCGTTAGCTCGTGCCGTCTGTCTGGCCCAGAGTTTAGCAGAACGCAGGGCCCCCTTGGCACGGGCTGCACAGCTGAAAGCATTTTAGCATGAGGGTGTCACAGGTTGCACGGGTGCGTGGACCTGCATTATGGGCGCATTAAACCAGAATTTATGATGATCTGCCGTAGGGATACAGAAGCTGCCAGCACCTTCTACTGGCTGCTGGGGGCGGGGTGGTCCCAGGGACTGCTGGGTAATGACATGGTGCAACAGGTGGAACACTTGCTAACACTGAATAAACAAGGCTGGTTAATTAACATCCTCCACAGAGGCCAGTATCCTGGTGCTTGGGGAGAAGAGAGGCAAAATTTCTTCCAGACCTTTGATCCACTTACCCAGCCCAACAGCATGGTGCAACCTTCCAGAGCCCAACAAGGTTGCGGCCATTTAACAGGGACAGCAGCGGGAGAGGGGCAGAGCCACAATCAATGATTGGCTGCGGACGGCAAATCCCACCCAACGTAGGGCCACTGGCAGATGAGAAAGCACCATTTGTCAATCATGACAAGTCAGGGTCCTCCCACACACGCGGCAAACGAAAGTCCATGATGACACGTGGAGGTCGACTTCCACCCAAATCATGTCAAGAGAAGTCCCAGGGTCTGAGCCAGTGCCGTCAATTTATTCATAGCGCCCCCTACCAGCTCATTTCATTGTGAGCTTCATTTTTAAAATAAACCAGGTCTCTGTGTGAAGGGCGAGCATGTCTGTCAGTAAGCAGCTCGCCCAGAGCCGGGACCTGCCTCCATCAGGACTCAGAGGTCAGCTATTTTAAGCTGTTTCTAATTTGAAAGACAAAAACCCACTCATTTGAATGAATGAAAACCCCCAAAACGCATGAAAGCATCCAGACTGAGTCACAGGGCCCACCGGCGAGCCTGCAAATCCCACCGCAGCTTCAGCACCCGCCATCCAGTGAGCCCCCACCACCCCCTCAGACCCTCTGTGTCACCGGAACAGCAGAATCACCCTGAGCAGTGTGGATGTGTCCCCGACCTGCCCCTCCCCCACGCCCCTTAATGTCAGGCAGATACCATCTCCATCAGCAAGGTGGACCCATAGCAGATGTCCTCCACGTGACGCTGAGAGGACACGGTGACAACGAGGGGATAGGGTGACACCAAGGAGACGCGGGGTGGGGGTCTGTGGTTCTGTTCACCCCAGTATTCCAGAAAATGTGGGCACTGCGCAAACACAATGAATGTCTCTATCCTGCCTAACATATCACACCATCTAATTCGCTGTATCATTGTAGCGTTATACTTCATACTACAACACACAAGTGCACACACTAGCACATGCACAATAAACTAACACATTAATAAAATAAATTAAAATGCTTACACTGAGCATCCATGCCCCAATAACCCTAGGTACAGAACCTCAGCCAGAAGTTATATAAGAGAGCTCAAGGAAACCGGGGGCGACCGTTGCCATGGCAGCGGCCCAGTGGCCCGACACGGCACACCCTGCTCCCTGTGCTGGGACATTTTAGTGTGAGGAGACGACGGGGGGCGGGGGTCAGACAGTGGGTTGATTGATGCAGGATTGGCTTCTCAGAGAGCCACGTCTGCACAGGAAAGCAGCACTGATCCCAGACGAGTCCAGGGCGGTTCTGTGGTCTAACCCACAGGCCTTCCCGTTAAAGGGGGCCCTTCGGTGCTGCACCCACTGCCCCGCTGTCTTCCATCTCAGCCTGTGTCAGTCCCCCGTGGGCCGGGACAAAGCAAAATGTCGAGGCCAGCAGCTCCAACAACGCCGCAGGGCCTGCTAGTGCTTCCCGAAGAAGAATCCACCTAGCTGATGATCAGCAAACTGCACCAGCACAGAGGCAGCCCATGTGATGTCACACAGGCATGTACACATATCACGCAGACACACGCAAGCCTCGATATTACTCCACCGCAGCAAAACATACAGCTGTCTCTGAAATATTTATTGTCATTAAGATGAAGTTTTAGGTGGACCACACTGAAAGTGAGACGCATGCACGTGTACAAGCACACACTTGCACAAACGTGCGCACACACTTAAAATCCACAGAAATTTCCACAGGACCCAATCAGTCCTCACAGAAGTTGTTCTTGTCCTCCATGGCTCTGGTTACGGCTGGCTTCCAAGGCCTGCATCTCTCAGCAGGAGATTAGTCTTGTCCGGCCGTATCTCGTCAAAAAGGCAACGCGGTGGACAGGGGAATTTTCCCCCACAACTCAGAGTTTTCCTGCATGTGGGTCTGTCAGTACGTTTACATGCACACTAAGAAACCTAAATGATTGCGTTAGTCCGACTGAAACCAGACTTTTAAAGTACATGTAAACATGTTAGTCTGACTGAAATTGTACTAAATGGAATTTCTCAAAGTCGGACTAAGACACCCAGATAGCGCGATTGAGAGTCGATTTACTCCAGCATATATACGTTAAATCGGACTCACACTGGCCTAGGCGCTCTGCACAGGCTAACCAGTACACAGAAGAAGCATGGAGCATAGCAGAGGTCGCATTGTTGGTGCACTGTGGCTGGTACCACTGCCAAATGACGTCACAATGCGAGGCGGGTCTTTTGTATTAAATTCTAAAAAAGGCTGTAGTATATTATAGGGCTGGACAACGTACGATATTGACACCAAAATGGCATATTATGCACATCCAATTCTTACATCGCTAGTTAGTTAGATTAAGATCAGGCTTTTTCTTACCTTCAATTTGGTACGGATATTATTGCACAGGGAGTTTAGGTTCTGCTAAAATTTTTGACTCTGTCATAGGAAAAAAAACTAGCAAGTTTTGCAATTTTAATGATTATTCCTTTTCAAGATTATCTAGTATATGTTTAAAAATCAGTGTAAAGTTTACCTCTGCTGCTTTTGCATGAGCGCTGCATGCGTTCTTCATCATCATTTTTATCCTTAATTGCCGTTTAAATTACTCCTAGATGGGTTACTGAGAAATTTATGTTAAAATCCTTTTTTGTTTCATAAATACCCCAATATTTATTACAACAAAATCACATTGCAGTATTTGATAAATTTCCAATAGCGTGCTGTCATAGTATATTTATACAAAGTAATTTATTTCCTGCCATGCTATCCGGATCTTGTTGTATCTGTTCTTCCGAGCAGATCACAATTAAAGCTTGTGTCACTTCATTTGTCCATGGCGGGTACATCATTATGCAAAGAATTTATGAAAGCCAATTATGTAACCCGAACCATACAAAACAAAAAGCGTCAATGTGTAATTTACTGATGCCCCTGTTGGGAAAAGGAAACGGAGGTCAACATGTCATGACGTCGTTGGTCTTTTCTCTCCCTGTCGTCCGGATTTCAGGACAAACTGGTTGACAGGTGAAAAATTCAGGACAATTTAAAAAATGACAGGGGAGATCAAAGAGCCCTCCATTTGCAGCATGTAGGGAGCACCCCAAGTTGCTTCACCTGACAGACCTTTCAGTCATGAGGCCTTTCAGCCCCCCCCATCCCCTGTAACAGAATGCCTGGTCCACCCATCACCAGCATAATTAATTCAACAGCCAGCACCACATAGCAGGGACTCATAAACCCAAAAAGGACAGGCAATAAAAGCACTAAAGGCTAAGCTAAAAGGAGCTCAACTGAGCCAGAACATGGCGCTCTGCAAATGAACCTGTCAGGTGGCAAAACGAGGCCATCAAAACACAGCCGAGGATCCGTTCTGTTCAGAGGCGCCAAAAACAATCTGGGATCCCTTTTCCAGTCACCATGACACACGTACGTCTATTAAATTAAAGTTATTAGACTTAAAAGCAAAACTGCAGCCCCAGCGCCTGTGTCCTAATTGCAATTAGTGCATAATGAAATGCCTAAAACAGCAGGTAAGGGGAATTACTATTGAATTACTTCACTGAAGCAATTACGAGTAGGCGGCAGGGAGAACAGCTCAGCCAAGTGGGCGGATATCGTCATTGGCTGTCATGTGTGAGGTAATCCCTGGGGAGGAGTCGGGAGAGGGGCTACTGACCAACCATCCTGCCATATAAATCAGTACTGGAGACAGCGTGTGTGTGTGTGGAATGCGTTTACCTTGAAGAGGGAGCGGCAGACATACTCGTATACCATGCTCTTCAAGCGCACCACCAGGGAAGAGATGCGGGCCTCCGTGCTTTCTGACTCCTGTGGGGATGGGGGGGGGGCGATATGTCAGCCCAATCTGAACATCGCCCCCATTACTCTGCCAGCCGCTCTGACTCGCTGCGCTGTCCACTGCCAGTGATGGATTGCTGTGCCAGCGGCGCAGGAATCTGACTCCACTGCACTCGTACTGCGCACTTAATGCCTGTAAACTAAACCATGTGTTGAAGGCCGACCTCACTTACAGCGCGGCTAATTACAGCTAGCAATTACAAAGAGGCAGAGCCCAGACGCAGCATCTCAACAGGGCAATCAGCTTTGCCACTCACCTTTTTATTAGTGACTGCTTTTAGAGACGAGCTTGGGCTTAGGTGGACCACGGCACGATGTAGTGCGGGGGGTGGGCGGGCAAGGAAGCCAGTGGAACAGTAATAAACCAAAGAGAAAAAGAGCTGGACCACGCCCCCCCCCAGCATGGCACTGCGCCAAACCGTGATATGGGACAAAGATGGCCCACTTCATCATATGCCTGCATAAAGGGGTGGGGGGGGCAGGATCTGCAGGGGAGGTGAGTCACTGTCCCAGCAACTCAACCAGCAGCCCCCAAGGGCAGGGGTGATGCACCGCTGGCATGCAACAGGCAGGGGGCGTATACAGAGCAAGCAATAGCACATGCAGGGAAATGGGGGAGCGGTGTGTGTGTGTGCGCGTGTGTGTGTGCGCGTGT
>JAODKC010000039.1:2633483-2657649 GCA_026777985.1 Mormyrops attenuatus
CCCCCCCCCCCCCCCCCCCCCCCCCCCCCCCCCCCCCGCAACAAAACTTAGCACAGGACTGATAAAATACAGGATGATGGCTGTGCATGTTGGCTGTGCACTTTAACCTTCTTCAACCTTCCTTTTGTTATTTTTTCAAGTAGCTGTTATCAGTAAGAAAGAAAATACTCATTAAGCAGTGAAGGAGAAACACACACACTATGCAAAAGGGCTCAGTCATAATAGAGGGAGGATGACTCACTTGTTTGATAAGGCTTTCAGCTTTTTGGATATTGGCAGTGAGGTATACAGAAAACCCCAGAGACACTGGGGGACTACTGGGGGGGTGCTCACCCTGCTCCCCAGGCTGGCTCCTGCAGTACTGCTGCAGCAGGTTACCGCTCCCACGCAGCACGGTCTTCAGCGCCCGCAGCCCCCAGTCGTAATGCTGCTGGGGGGTCAGCAGCTCCCTGCGGGTGACACACACTCACAGGAAATCCCGGGCGGGATGGCAGACAAAGAACGATGCACCAGATTCAAGGCAGTGCAAGGAGGAAGCAGATGGTAAGAGTAGGAGGGGTGGGCAGAGACAGTGGCGCGCTTCACCACCACTCAAACCACACATTTGCATTGGGACACCAAGGTTTGAGCACCCCCTGCTGGCCACAACCAGTCACCATACTAAATATTAAATAAACACATTCCTTAGATGCTAACCAACCAGCTGGCTACAATCTTCTGACTCCACTTGCTGTTTAGTTTATGAAACATCTGAGGGGGGCACTTATTTTGAGAATAACATTTTCCATGCGCTGACAGGATCACGTCTGCTTTGGATTTCCTGATTCCCGCTGGAATCACATGGCACCAGCTTGTCTATATAAATGCTCGCCTGTATAATGCCCCCCCCCCATTAGCTGAGGCCCTGAATGATCACCATCACTATGGGGGGCGGATCCTCACCTGCACAGCGTGAAGATGGCTGCCAGCTTGCGACCCAGTGCCCGGCCGTCCCGGAACCCTTCTGAGTGCAGGATCACCTCGGCAATGAGCTCGTTGTCTGGCCGTGTCATGGCCACCGGCCGGAAGAGCTGCTTCAGGTTATCGGGCAGCTTCTGGCGTCCGCCATAGCCCTTCCCTGCCGGGTTCAATGTGATGAAGACGCCCGAGTTGGGGTCCAGCTCCACCTGCAGGGAAGGGCGTTGGGCACATCAGTTACTGTCCTCCTATCTGCCGGGACGGCCAGCGCCTGGCGCCCGAGCGGCGCCCGAGCTCCGCCCTCACCTCTCTGCCCAGGAGCTCGCAGGTGTTGCGCTGCTTCTTCAGCGAGTCCTGGATGGCCTGCACCTGCATGGACACTGCCGACAGCACGGCCTCCTCCAGCCGGTTGAACTCGTCGAAGCAGCCCCAGGCTCCACACTTGACGAGCCCCACGAAGATCCGGCCCATCGACCTGACGTCGATTCCCTGCGAGAGACACAGCCACAGCACATACCCGTCCAATGGCAGTTCGACACGCTGCCCTGGGACCCTAACCCTCTGCAATCCTGCACTTTCCAAGATTGTGCCCCTTGATCCTTAGCCTCTACAGCTAATATGTTATATAACTAACTGCAGGTGCAGGTTTTACCAAAACTCAGCTAGCAGGACCCCAAAGGGCCCTAAATGGGAAACGCTTTGCTCACAGTAAGCATGCACAGCTGCCACTCTGCTTTACCTCGTCACAGTTAAACACCAGGACCTGTCTGCCGAACAGCCCACCGAGCGCCTTGACCGACTCCGTCTTGCCGGTACCAGCCGGCCCATAGGGGTTGCCCCCCAGGCCCATCTTCATGGCTTGGGTGAGGGTGAGGTAGCACTTATCAGTGAGTGGTGTGTGCACCAGCTTGGCCGCATTGCCCTGAGGGGGTAAGACCAGGACACAGTGTTGCACAATGATGGGGAGGGCTCTGCATTCAGCTGCTCAAAACCGGCCGCTGAGGGGGTGGGTCACGCAGAGCACCAGACAGGAGGGAAAACCCAGCCTTGTACTTTTTTGGACAAGTACTGCCATCTTGTGGTCAGTGCAATTGAAATGTCTATGTTAGGAATGTCAGCACTTTCTCAATGAAGTAGGAACCAAAAATCTATCATCTGCAGAAACTGTAAATCCTTTGAGATTAAAGGTTAGAGCTCCTCTGCGTCAGCTGTGCTGCCGACAATGGCAAAACCAAGATTAATGCTAAACTTCCCGGGGCATATCCCAGCAATCCCCTGCAAGCTGACTTGTACCTGGTACTCATAGGTGTAGAGGAAGTCGGCATCCACCATGCGGATGTGGCAGATGCCGTCCGGATGCAGGTAGAAACGGAGCTGCTTCTGCCAGACCCAGGCCTCAGGGCCACGGACCTGCTCCTCCATGAGCTGCTTCACCACCTCCAGGTTGTGGATCACGTCCAGAATGAGTGCCTTCAGCGTCAGCTGCAGCACGCTGGACTCTGAAATCATGCACAGGAAACCCGCTTAATCGAAAGGAGGTAGGTTCAATTCCCACTATGTGCCCCTTGTACAAGGAGTACAAATGCCCCGGGGGAACCACTACTAAGAAAATCACCACCAGTGGAGGAATTGGAGAAAGAACCAGACAGACAGGCCTGCAAATTCACTCAGCTTTCACACTGCAGTGACCTTTCCCAGGTGAATCCCGGGCATTTCCACAGCTTGCTGTCCGCAGGAGCGATGCCTGCATTGGGATGGACGCTGACCTGCGCTCTCCACGCTGGTGTAGTGCACCAGTTTGGCCATCAGTTCCACCTCCAGCTGCTGCAGGCCCTGTCGGCGGATGGCGCTCTCCACCTCCTCCGTGAACTGGATCTGCTCAGCCAGGCACAGGATCTGAAAGTGGACTCAAACCTGTCACCCTACATGCGCGGGAGCCGTCGTGAAAGCAGAGCTGAAGAGCCGAGCGCCAGAGTGTGTCCACACAGCGCTACTGCGCGAATCTCAGTGCCGTACGCAAATCTGACTGGGTGTGAACGACACGCACCACGCTCCCCGCTATCATAAATCTGTCAGCGCTGTTACTGAAACCAAACAGACACCTTCAGGCCACCTAGGATTAATCAAACCGTAGGAGAATAAATGAGTCAGACAGTTGCAAAAATGAACCCTGAATCATAAACAGCATCCTTCCCCATTCATAACAGACAGCATTTCTGGAAGCAAGGTGACCCCCTCAATGGGACTGTACTGAGAGTTAAAACCAGACCCTTCTAGACAAAACTGTTTATCGGTCACTCTGCCCCACAGAGACGGACACTTTAGCCAACAGGAGCCGACAGCACCACAGGAAGAGGAAGCACATGTACCGGTCAAAGTGCCGAATTTCATGGGGCTCCTCCAGTTCTCTCTATCAGGGCAGGAGCAGATTCTGAGAAAATGTCTCCATATAAATAGTACTGAATTACAGAAACATTCATTTTAAGGGGACGTCCCAAAGCTTCTGCTTGGGATGGGGTTATAGATCATAATTTCAGTGAGAGTCAGTGGGAACTCCCCTCCACAACACCCCTGCTAACCTGTTTGTGTGTTGGCTTTGCCATACTGTATGTATATGTATATGTATGTGAATTTGATTTGACAGAAACACCGGAAAACAGTACTGTGGTTTGAGACTCGACACTTACGTCCGCCTCAAAATGAGCGGCAGCTAGAAGTTTCCACTGTGACGAAAACGTAATCAAGTATTTGAAGATGCAGAGCATTACCTGGGATGGGTAGCGTGTTGGATCCACCTCGCCTCTTTTGCCCGCAGCGACGCACTCGCAGAGAAGATGCTTCAGCGTGACCTTCATCTCAGTGGAGAGATTGTTTAGCCAGACCTGGCCAACAGACAGGCACGTGTTGCTTACACATGCTGGAAAAAGGGGCCACCCAGAAACCAGTGCAAGTTTGTAAGACAAGAGCCTGACCTCCACAGCGTCAGAGATGCAGACTGTGTTCCTCAGGGAGACAACCTCACCCTCCAGGGACCTCATGGCTGTAATGTTCTCAAAGCTCTTGTCAAAATCCACACTGTTGATTCCTGAACATGAACAATGGTACTTTAGAAAGACCCAACCCCAGTCAAGAAAAAGTGCCCTTCCTATGACATCACCTCAGACAATGATAACAGGAGCAAAGAGTGTACTGAGCAGGGCTGCTCCATTATAGCAAAAATCAAAATCTTGGTTATTCTGGCCAACCCATTGACTTTGGAAATATCATGCACTTACTGAACTTAAAAAAAAAAACTTGTCTTTTTGCTAATGGACTTCCTTGAACCCTAAGTACAGTTCAACTGAGTAACAATAAAAAGGGGCTAGAAAGTGTTGCGATAGCAAAACAAAACAGGAACATTATTGAGAAACGAAATGTGGCATGATATCAAAACAAAATAACTGAGATAAAATCATTGGAAGCAAAAAACCTAATTGAAATTAACATGCATTTAATTGCCCAGCCTTAGTACTGAGTGCATACTATTAGCCAAAGAGGCAATTTAAAACTTGGCAGGACAGTGTCCTAAAGGGGGGGAAAAGGAAACCCACCAGCAAAAAGCTTTTTGAGATGTGACTGGATAACTGAGGGGTTGGTGGCCTGGCCCAGGATCTCCAGCAGGTCGTCGTCACCGATGAAGTAGAAACGTGGAAATGCCATTCGCTTCTCCTGGATGGACCAGGGACATGGTCAGCCACATTCTTGCTTTTCAGCTTCCATTTTCACCAGAATAACTTAAGTCAAGTACGTTTGAAGGTGACGGGAACAGGCTGGCCTAAAACATGGACCTTTACGTCATACATCTACGCTCCTTGGCTGTTTCCAGCGCTGCACATCACTCGAGCTGACAGAGGTGCTACAACCTCATAAGGAAGCTTGACATTTGCTGGATGTTCTACACTGGCCCATCACATCACCCCCAGACCCTACTGCAGCCAGTCTCCAATCATATCGGTAGGAATAGGTAGAGGGGGCTCTAACGGTGGGGAGAATTTTGCATATTTATTCAAACAAGCAAGGTATGAGTATCGGGGAACTTCCTACAATGGACAGGGCTTTCACTGCGTATTTGTGGGCAGCCTGCAAATATAAGCCTGCTCAATTTTTCCTAAAATAGGAAATTAAATCTTTACTCATTCTCCGTTTCCCCCCCCCCCCCCACATCCGAGACAGAAAAAAAAAAAAGACACAAGAGCAGTATTGCACCGTCTTTGCTATAATATGGTCATGATGTCACCCACAAGCAGGTGTAGATGTCATTTTCTAAAGTTACAGACTCACTCAGAGACTTCTGGTTTCAAGTCATACATTGCAGGGACAGTTCATCTCAGGACGGCATCCAACTATTCTAGCTAAGTATCTAAGTGATAGAGCACAGAAATAGAATTGAACTTTTCATTACAAGAATGCTGTAAAATAGCTATTAAATGGGAGAGTACAACAGGGGGATGTCGATTCTGAGTAGACGGACTCCCAAAAAAAGCATCAATCACACCTGGGCACATACCGTAACCCTCCACCGGCAGCCCGTGTCAGTTCCTGCTTATCACTCATACATACAGTGAACTTACTGTAAGAAACGTGGTGACTTGATATACCAGTTGGAGTACGATGTGAGAAAAATCGAGGGCCATGGCATATGTTCACAATTCAGCACTGAATTACCTCTAGGAATTCATTGAGGGACTTCTGGCACCTCTGCAGCTGGTCAAGGATGGTTATGAGAGAGTTTCGAACCCCAACACGAGCTGCCAGAGACGTCACTCTGCAGTCCCTCTGCACGTCCGCCATGATGGATCTGCAGGTGATGCAGAGGGCCAGGGGTCACCATCTTGGCTATGAACTAACCGTCGATACATCTCTGCCTGTTATAAAAACAAAAACACCCACCTGAAATCTTCGTCCACCCTCATGAAGCGAGCCTGTTCTCTGGGGAGCGAGCCGCGGCCGAAGATGGGCTCCAGGTAGACCCACTTCCTCTGGATGGCGTTGAGGTTGTGCAAGTACTCGTCTAGGTCAGCTAGCCGGCTCTCCCACAGCGCCACCTTGTCTGTGAAGCCCTTGTAGTACGGCGAGTCCTTCAGGGACTGCAGCAGGCAGCGGTTGTCGCCCACCTGGTTGACGGTGTCCTTCCAGTCCTTGACGAGCTTGGTGGTCCTGCCCTGGCTGTCTACGTAGTCAGTCAGGGTGAAGGAGGCCCCAGCTCCCCACAGATCCAGCTCCCGCAGGGCTTCTCGGATGCTCACCTCAGCCTGCGCACGGTTGTTCAGATCCTGGTGGAGAAAGACCAGGCTAACGGCCTCCTGTATTGGCCAGCTGCTAGCACTGAAGTTATCAGAACCTGCACTTCACACATGAGATACGCAGATACTATTATAGGCAACTATTACAGGCAAATTACAGACATACAGAATGAAAGAGCATGTTCAGCAAATATATTTCTTCTTGTGTTGAAAAAAATGCGAGGGTCAGGTCAGGTCAGGGAGCATGTACTGATGCAGCGCGTTGCCACATCCACCACATAGCAAAACTCCACGGAATCCCGGCTGGCAACCCCCCAGACAGTCACACAGTCCAGTCCCCCCAGTGGCCATCCATCTGCCGCAGCCAGGTGCAGACAGACACACTACTGATGGCTGTACCTAAGCAGTCTTTAAATGGCTGGATCTTTATCTTTTTCCAGGACACCCGCAATCCCAGACTTCTCACTCGGTCTCTCGAGAGCCCCGATCAGAGCCTCCAGTGACTCTGCTAAGATCAAAGTATCCAGTATCATTGGCAAAGTCAAGATCAGTAAATCTTTCTTCACGAACGGATGCCCCATGATGTCCAGCAGCTTCGGGGGGATCCCGCAAAGTCTCAGGATGTCCCACAGGGCAACTCGATCAACTGAGTCAAACGCTTTACAAAAATCAACAAAGGCTGCAAAGAACCTCTGCAGATATTCGTGCTTGTGCTCGATGAGAACCCTCAGTGCCAGGATGCAGTCGATGGTAGACTTCTTAGGCATAAAACCAGACTGACTCCAGTCACTGACAGGCAAGTAAGTGATCACGGATCGTGTTAAGGATGACCCTAGCAAGGACCTTACCCGGCACTGAAAGCAGTGTTATCCCCCTGTAGTTTCCACAATCCAGGCGATCACCCTTCCCTTTCCAAATAAGGATAAGAAGTCCCATTTTCCAGTCAGTTGGGATGACAACTGACTCCCAAATGGAAGCAAAGATTACCTGCAATGCCAGGAGGACAGCCTCTCGATAATATTCAGGGTGCCCTGCGATCTAGTGATTATTACTTTTCTGTACAGTGATCCCCCGCCTATCGCGGAAGATGCGTTCCAGACCCATCAGCGATAGGTGAAAATCCGCGATATAGAAAGATCATATAAACAAATATATATATTTTTTTTTATAGTTTAAGCCTTAAAATACCTCTCTCTCTCTGTATACGTAATGGAATATATAAAAATAAAAAAATATATGGCTCATATTCTTTTCACCCTTCTTGATGTATCGTACCGTCGATTCATTCAAGCCATAATGGCGAGAGACGTCCGTGTAACGCTTTCCTTCCTGAAGCATATCCAGGAGTTTTACCCTCTCCTGAATAGTCAAGGTCTTCCTCTGGCGCTGAGGCTCACTACTACCAGAAGGCTTAGAAGATGCAGGACGCTTGGGAGCCATCATAGGGCTTAAAACAAAACGAAAACAATCGGACCACAAGCAAGGTACGCGATACGCAGAGGACTGTGACGCGTCAGGGAAAAACCCGCAACATAGCGGGGGCGCGATAGCTGAACCGCGATATAGCGGGGGATCACTGTATATACCTTTGCTAATTGTTGTATGTTTTTTGTAATGTCTTCTAAAAGCACAACCAAGGCAAATTCCTTGTATGGAAACATACTTGGCTAATAAAAATGATTCTGATTCTGAGACGAAACACCTCCTTCTGGGAACACTGGAAACACCAACACAATCCTCAGCAACCTTCAGGGTCTTATCACAGAAGGTCTCCCACACCACATTTGAGTCAGCAGTCACACCCAAGTCTGCAAGTTCCTCATAAAAACTGTGTGCAAACTCATCAGAAACAGGTTGATCTTGGAATCTGGCCAAGTCCAGCCTCATTCTCCTAGTAGGTGGTAGCCTACTGGATCTAAGCTCAATCTTCAAAGTAACAACAACAAGTCTGTGGTCAGAATTCATAAACTAGGAACTACTGTAGACCCTACGGCCCTGTATGGGGCCTCCAACATCTGCCCATGAGGATGTGACCGATCTCCTTTGCTTCATCAGTATTGGAGTACCAAGTCCAACAATGCAGGCTCAGGGCGTTGGAACCAGGATCCAGCGACCCACAGCCCCTGACCTTTCGCAAAGTCAAGGAACATGGAGCCACTCTCACCCCATGCTCCAGACCCAGACACAATCCTCATAGCCAGCCCTGTCAATGCCTTTGGTCGCATTGAAGTCACCCATGACCAGAAGATTGTCACCTAATGGACACCCATCAACCACCGAGCGAAGTTGCAAGCAAAACGCTCCACGTGCCTACCCAGAGGGGCTGCCTCAAACTGGGACCTGCTGCCATGCAGCAGGCGATGCTATAGCACCAACGGCTTCAACTCTTCCGGGGATGAGGCTCCCAAAGGCTTTCCTCCATCCCCTTCATGATGCGTACAGCCTTTCTATGGACAGCTGCAGCAGTGCTACTCCCACGGAAAGCAGAAGGGTGTCGTGCCTGTTAATTCCGAGCTGTTGTGAGTTGTTTTACGGTGGCCAGAGTGCCAATCCCGCAACCACCCTACCAGTGCAGTTTATCCTCATACCCAAGACAGTGCAAAAATAAAAATGCGAGAATCATTCAAATTAAAAAACAAAAAAAAACAAAAAAAATATCTATTTCTAGTTTATCACTTTATCAACATTCAGGAAACTGTACTTCTGAAACAAGGAGTACTGGCTTTAAATGTAGTTCGAACCCACCTTCAGATCAAGAGCTTTCTCCACTATAGCATCTGAGACCTTCAGAAGGTCAGCAAAGAGCAGCCGTTCTAGCATGGTGCCCCGTGGAAGCCCCAGCAGGCGGAACAGGTCCAGCCAATGATCCTGGGAGAGCTGCTCACCCCGCACGTACTTCAGAACCGGAACCAGCACCTACATTTGTGACGTTTGATGGAAGTCAGCCTTTCATCACCCACCTCTAACAAAACTGGCATGGTCTTTAAAGAAACAGGTGTGTGAGGAACATCAGAGGACAGCTTCCTGTGCCGTCATCAGGAAAGCAGGGTTTACCTTGTACTTGTCAACCTCCTGCTGGAGTTTAACTGTCATAGTGGTGTGATCACTGAGCTTCCGCAGCCTGTCATGCCATGTGAACAGGAACTCCTCAAAGGCGTATGTTTTACTCCTAGAGTAAAATAACAAATCAATAGCAAGTGATCGCAGATGCTTTCAAGCAAATTCGTCCTTTCATCTTCTTACCTGAATGTGATCCAGTCTTCCTTGGCCATCTCCCGAAGGCCACTCTGGAATTCCTCATAAAGTGACCACATTTCTGACAAATCTTCCATGTCCTTCATAGTTTCAAGTGCCAATGAGAAGTCAGGTGGGTCCAGGTTAAAACTGCAACAGTCCTCACTAGAAGAGCAAGACACCATGTCAGGTTAACACTCCAACTCTACCTGCCAGCCCAACACATCAGTTTCTCAGGTTATTTTTAAAACAGAGGGGTCATGTGGTCCTTACGTGAGCTTTTTCCGAGTGGTCTCCAGCTCATCAAACTCAGCCTTCTTGTCCTTGATGGTCTGGACACACTTCTCAAGGGCCTCCAGATCGCCTGACTCAATGACATCATCACTGGGCTTTAGCTGATCCCAGCGAGCACGGAACTTCTCCAGGTCTTGCTGGTAGGCCTGGATCCGAGTCTGCACGTTGGACTTCATGACCTCCACCTAGGGCAAAGTTGAGGTAGTCATGATCCTGTCTAAAGAGTTTCCACCATCTATTCATAAACAGTGTCAAGATCTCAATCATTATATACTCCATAAAATACATGGTTACACTGTCAAGGATTTATCTGCAAAGCATAGCCTGGGATGGTAATGAGTGGACCATAGCAGTGAGGTACCACGGGCGGCCAAACATAAGCCTTTCCCTGTATTTATTTCCAACACAGTTAATATGCTGCAATGGCAGGTAAGTGGTGCAGAAGGTCAGGCCAGCCCCTGTGGCGAGAGCTGCAGGCCTGTTACCTGCTCTGTTATCATCAGCTGGTGGCTCTCCATCATGAGCTCAAATTTATCCCATTTAGCCCTCAGGGCCCCGATGGAGTCGAGGCCCCCGCCCGCCACCGCGCGAAGCAATCTGTTCTTGTCCTCCACCTCCTGGAACTGCGGCAGTATCTGCAACCCAGGAAAGAGTTGCAGATAAACTTGCGGGAATTTTTGACCCAAAACGTGTCACAAGAACCTGTGCAGATACAAGACTTTAAATTAAGTGATATCTTTAAGGTCATCATGACCTTCATTAATATTTAGAGATTAAGAACATCTATATGGTCATTTCGAGCCACACTGCTTATCGCACAGGTGAACATGAGGCTGTCCCGCTCCATTTAATTGGCTACGTAAATGTCTCCCCAGAGCACAACTCCACTATGTTTACTTCTGGTTTCCTGCCGAGAAGTTGTCCATGCTTAAGGTTGGCCTCCCCTATCTCATCGATGCTCTCCGGCCGGACAGACAGAGTCTCCATGGCTTGCGTGACGAAGCTGTCGATGTCCTGCATGTGACCTGCAATGACAGAATAAGAGTCAAGTAGGCACACATAATCACCATGGACATTGACAGCCACCCCCTGCACAGCATAGTCTCCAAGCAGAAGAGTCTGTTTAGTGGCAGAAAGTCAACACTGTCCTTCTCAACAGACAGACTGAGGAAGTCTTTTGTACCTCAGGCCATAGACGCACTCTCTAAATCTGTAGGCCTTGTGTTTTATTCTATTACCATGTATATTATTATGTCTATTATTGTGTGTTTTGAGCTACGGGATGCCTAAATTTCCTTCAGGATTAATAAAGTATCTATCTATCTATCTATGAAAGCGAGAGAATAGGAAACAAAGGTAGAGCATATCCTACCCTGGACAGATTTCCTCAGAGACATAAGAAGAGCGTCAAAGAGCCTCTGGATCAAATCATCAATGGCAGCCTTCACAGGCTCGCAGTTGATGGTTAAACAGTCCACTCTTTCAGTGCTGAGGAGATAAAAAAAAATTCCAATTAGAGCAGGTAGAGAACAGCCCAGCAGAGTTTGGGTGATGACGGCACTTTCACTGCAATAATAAAAAAAAACACAATTATTTTCCGAACTAGGTGCCAGTATCAATCTTCTATATATGTGTGTGTAAGCTGCTGAATTCTCATGAGCATCCTTACAGCGTAGGAGATGGTAGCTGGACAAGTGCACTGATATCCCCTAGTTTGAGTGCTAGCTGGTCACATGCCAAACAGGGCTTTGAAATATCTGACTGAAATATCTGCATGTCTGACCCAAGCCAGATGAGACATGGTGCTCAAAGGGAAAACTAATGTGTTTTCATGCTTGTTCTGAGAGACCAGCCCAAGTGTGTGACTTTATGTCTGTTTATGTCTAAACAGGAAAGTTTTTCGGTTCCTCCATTCCGAATACAGGCTAGGATTATGGGAAACACCCCCTTCAAAGTTGAGACCTCAACAAACTTCCTCTGAGAAATGGAAGGAGGCACTCATTTCTCTGGTTATGTTTCCTGGGGCTAATTTTGAGCTAAATTTGGCACGCAGAATCCTGCACCATTTAAAGACAGGTGGATTCCGTTTTCGTTGGGCTACCTCGGTAGTCGCTCAGACTCCTTTCCTCTAGTCTTCAAGGCCTTGAAGTTTCTCTCCCAGTCATGCACGGTATGGAGGTGTATCTGCACCAGGGCATCAATATCCACCTGGCCCAGCACCACCCACTCCTGCAGAAGGCATCATAACATTGCCACAGCTCTCAGTTTGCTCCCTTCCGGTGTTTCAATGTGACTGGGGCCGCCCATTGTGACTTTAGCTCACAAAAAGCTGATGGCGCATATGAGTGGCTAACAGGAAGTGAAACTCAAAACTACGGAACATGACTGGCCCTCCAAATGGGTCCCCAAAGGAGCTGACCACGGACCGCGGCTGACGACACTGCTGCACCTAACAGTGTCAGAAAGATACCAGTTCACGTAAGCAGCTCCTACTCATGTTCCTCCTAGCAAAACAATGCAACCATAAACAGAAAAAGATAAGCAGAAAGGGGCAAAACCGACACCCTTCCACTACACCATGGACCAGGGTTTGGTAACCTCTACCCTAAAATAGCAACATACTCTTGACTGTGGAGAATCCCCTGCCATGTTGTCAAATCACAGGGGAAAAAAAAACTATTCTTGGCACGGCAGTGAAATCCCTCCATGCTGACAAGACACCGGGAATTCTCCACATATACCAAAAGGGAAGCCAGACCTTTTCCATTCCCTCCTACCAGCGGCAGGCCCAACACACCTTGAACTTGTTCTGCACTTGTGTGAGCCTGGTGAAGAGGTCCTCCGCTTTGCTGAAGACGGTGACGAAGCCGCTGGCATTCCGGTCAATCATTATGGAAAAAATAGGCTCCTCCCCCACTTCAGTGATGCCCTTAAACTGGTTGGGGATGGAAATAAACCTTTTAACCTCCCTGAGGTACTTGGCTCTCACTTCCTCAAATGGCGGCCTGAATTGCAGCCTGCCCTGTCTTGGAAAGGCAAAAGGGAAACGCCACAGTTTTAGGGAACACACAAAATACGTTAAAAAGTCATGTGCAAGAGACATATCCGGATTCCCCACAGAGAAGGGCCACAAAAGAAATCCTACTTATCTCAGCAAGGTTCACAGAGGCTTGTGTCATATCTCCGTTAACCAGGGGTTTACTCTGCCCACCTCCATTGTTTTCTGTGCTTTATTCTGCATGTCATGCTGTACCACAGGGTCAGGCCTGTGGATTTGGATTCGCAGGTTCTAAAAACTCACTTGAAGGTGAGGTCCATGTGGATCTCGGGTAGGTTCCTGCTGAGGGCCTCCAGGCCAGCCTGGTACTGGTGCTCCAGGGCCTTGTACAGCTGGTGGTTCCAGTGCTGTCTCCAGGCTCGCATGTCTCCCGGATGGAAGCCCTGAAGTTAATATCAGGATGCTATTCACAACAAAAACAAACCCTAACCCAACAGCCCTGAGAACTGGAGTTGCCTCTCAGGGTAAAATTCAAACACATATGGAATGTTGTTCTGTCAGCTCTTATATTTCAAGGATTCTCCCTCAACATTGGCTTAAAGCAACATTTCCATTCATAACTTCCTCCATGACCAAAGCCATCGTTCTCGCAGCTCAGCCAAGCCTACCTGGGCCTCCAAAGTGGCAAACCCAGTACGTAGGTCCTGCAGGCCGTCCTTCCACCGCTGCTGGTGCCGTAACAGGTCGATGTTCATCAGCGTCATCACCTGCGAAGGTAAGAGAGTCAACCAACCGTCATCTGTTTCCATTTGCCCTAGAAGGAATGGAGCGTTTCACCCACAGCAACACCAACCAGGACCGCCAGCCTTCCGAAAGCGCCAAACCTTCTCTGTGAAGTCTGTGTGCCACCTCCTCAGTTTCCGATTCTCCACGGAGAGGCGCTCAGCCGCAGTTTGTAGTTTGCTGATGTATAGCTCCAGCTCCTTGGGGTTGTCCCAGGTGATCTGAAGCCTGCCCCCCGATTCCCGTGAGTGGGACTTTGGATTCTGCTTTACAATTCAAATTCGGGGAAAACAATTCAAACAAACAAAGCCCACAGCTACACACCAGTGTGCAATAAGGTATAGAAGTATGAGAGCATTCTCTTGTTTCTCCATCAGGGAACCTACAGCATGCATTAAATGACCAACAATATCAACTTCACCTTGATCACTTGTTCGAAGGCGAGAGCATAGTTCAGCATCATTGGCCTTTGGGATGGAATCATCTGCTGGTCTATTGTGTTGTAAAAATGAGCCACCTGCAATGAATCGAGAAGACATTAACGCAAGGCCACCACCTCTGTGGATGTCAGAAGGCCCTGCTGTAGAAACGGAACAACACTACCTGCTTGAGGACGAGGGCCTGTCGGTAGAACCTATCGGCCGTGTTGGCGACCTGCTGGATCCTGGCAGGGATAGTGAAGCCCAGAGCTGAGAGCTGGCGGACCTCTTTGAGAAGGGTCACCAGCCGGTCCGAGTACTGAATCTTCAGCTTGCCGTCGGTGTGGTCCAACTCCATTACGCGGTTACTGGCCTGCAGACTGCATTGAGGAGGGAAGGTGCCAGGTTTACCAAACTGCCGCAGTAAGGTGACCTGCCGCTCCCAGACCGTGGCACGTGAATGATGGCAGGTCTTCGCGTTGCACATTCATTCAGAACCAGATCCTCCAGACTCCGCTCAGACGTGTGGTTTTTTATACAGGAAATAGAGATGAGTTTGCCTTAATGGGAGACACTTCGGACAAAATGATTGCTTGCAACATACCATCCTCTGATTACAGCATTTAAAGGTGAAAAGGAGAGATTCACAATTAAACTGACACTCTGGCTGCTCTAGGCAGAAACACTCACTTTCCAGTTGTAACCATGAAAGAAAGTCACTTGTCAACGCGCAAGCAGCTGACATATATAGTGAGGCAATGCAGGTTAAGTAAATGATAAATAATACCATTACTACTACATTAGTACCATTAGTACTACTATTACAATAACATATAATTATAGACTGGTTTGGTCTGATCTGATGCCCATACTGTAACATATATTGGCCTGACACTGCAAAATTGCAATTTCTGCAAAATGCATTTTTTGCTTTATTACGCATCTGTCGCTGCAATGAACATTCGGGAAAAACCACACATTTTGGTGGCTGACTCCACCAAAGCTTGACGCAACCAAGTACAATTTGGTTGGGAAGGGTACCATTACGTCATGGTTCATTCTGAATCAGTGGGGGCAGAACACGCGGTCACCTGATGCCAGATTTGGCGTCAGAGAGGCCGGTCTGGATCTCCCGTGACCAGGAGGTGAACTGCTCTTGTTCGTAGGCCCGCAGCTGCTCCTGAAGGTCGCTGGAGAGCCTCACCAAAGAGGGGTAGCCAGAGAGGTCAGGAAGTAGGGCCTCTGCTATGCGAATAGAATCGTCCACCTACAACACGAAGAGTAACAGGGTAATTGATACGTTTTAAACCAGTGTCTCTGAACCCAGTCCTCGTGGATTCCTAGACAGTCCATGTTTTTGCTTGGCAGCTGGGAGAGTTGACACATTGGATTCACCTGGCAACCCTGATCCACCAAATTGCACCATTTGAGCACTTCTGTGCGGTATGACATCAAAACAGAAAACTGAAGTACACTACAGCAACATGGACACACTAAGAAAATACCAAACTTTGGACAGCTTAAAGAATGAGGTCCATTGCTCTAGGTAACTTATAAAACAGACGTAATTTCACATTGAATTAACGAGAGAACTCAAAAACCTGCAGTTTCTAAACCCTACTCTGACAGGAGACCTGAGACAGGGAAGGCGTACCTTAAGAAGCAACTGTCGAACCCACACAATGTTGTTCACCACCTCTGGCAGATTCTTCCCTGCCAGGGGGCCAGTCTTCTCCCCTGGAGCGCCATGGCAACGGCCCTCAAAATCAGTGCGTAAACCTGTACCCACAACATAAATCACAGACATAAATCACATTTTACTCTCACAATCTCACGACTGCGTTCATTATAATTCTCTTTGCAGAATTGCTCACCCTTAACATAGTCAAGCAGTTTGGCAAGTAAGGTCTCCCTCTCAGACAGGAGGTCCTTGCTGATGTTAGGCCTCTTTATAAGCTCCTGGTATTTCTGAAAAGCTTGGAGGAGCTGAAAGAAAACAAGGTCATTAGAGAAAATTCAGTTACAAACAAGAACTAAAACTGTCCCAGTAGCAATGTGTAAACATTTCTGCATGTGTTCTCTGGGTCCTAAAAGGAAGAACAGGTAAAAGTGAAAGTGCATGGTCGATGGCACCTGCTGGGGGTTGTCTTGGACATCTCCAATCCAGGCCTTCAATTTGGAGGCCACCTCCTGCTCAGCTGGTGCGATGGAACGGTCAAATTGTAAAACGGCCGCTTTCCACAGTGGCTGAAATGGCCGGTTGGCAAAAACATAAAAACCCAATTAAGCTCGGCAGGGATATACACGCCGAAGGGTTGCTGTAAGAGGGATTTCCCCTAACACCAGAAGCCCGGTCCCTCACCTCAGTGTAGGAGTTGTACAGCAGCGGCCTGAGGCCAGAGAATGGTTCGAACGCGTGGCTCGCGGAGAGCAGTGGCCGTCTGCCGGGGGGCAGCAGCCGGTGCAGTTTCTCATGGACCGTACGGATCGTCAAAATCTAAATCAAAGGAATTACATGCACAAGTCTGAGTAACAGGCAGAGCCTGGTAACCTGATGCCACTGAATTCATGGGATATTAAGTGTGTAAACCTTAGATGCAGTCTAACCTCTTTGAGTCGTTTTGCCAGGCTCTGAAGCAGCTGCGGGTGGTGCTTGTCGCCCCTCCACTCGTGAGGCGTGTAGCGCTTCCAGGGTTGGCCTGTCGTTTGCTCACAGACCCCCACCCAGTGCTCACAGACGGCAATGCCTGCCTGCAGACAATCCTTCACGTTCAGGAAAGGGTCCTCCCACAGCTTCAGCATGCTCAGCTTCTTCTGAACATAACTGCACAGAGCCCGGCCTGTTGATAACACAGAACTTCAGAATAGTCTCCTATACCAAACAAGGGCAGCAGGCGGCACACTGACTAAGGTAAAAAGATATGAAGGTCTTAGTTAATAAATGTTTGTAAAGAACTAATACTTTCATAAACAACACAGCCCCCATCAGCATGATATAAATTTTACAGAGCAGAGGAAATGTGAAAGAGACCATCTCTGTTTGCACGTTTACCGATGACATCCAGTAGATGCCGCATGCGAGCCTCAGGGTACGGCTCATGATCAGTCTGCCTCCAGACATCATCCACCACCTCACGGGTGACCTCCACCAGCTCCAAGGCATCATTTAGGGCTACACTGTCCAGATTGCTGTAGTCCTGTGACCCGAGACAGAGGTCTTAGTAATCCACTTTAAAATGGGTAGCTACCTGCGTGACAGACGAGCCTGTGGGGGTACCTTAGCCAAGGGCTGAAGCAGCTCAGAGAAATGAGCTGCCCTGTCATTGACAACCGTCTGTCCTGTAGCTGAGAGATCTGCCCAGTACTGATACTCATCAGCAGGGGTCAGGACACCTAGGAACAAGACAGTGTGAAAATAAACAAAATGGTAAATAGACTGCATTTATATAGCGCTTTCTTCCCAAAGCGCTTTATCATTTTGCCTCACATTCACCCATTCATACACCAGTGGCGGAGGCTGCCATGCAAGGCGCCAACCTGCTCACCGGGAGCAATTTGGGGTTCGGTGTCTTGCTCAAGGACACTTCGATGGGGCCAGGAGGAGGCGGGGCTCGAATCTGCAACCCTCCGGTTGCCGAACGGTCACACTACCTCCTGCGCCACATCGCCCCAAACTACAAACAGCATCTGGGCGGGAATAATATAAAGCAATGTAATGTTGTGAAAACACACTATACAAATTAAATTGAAAATTGAAATTGAAATCTGACAAAAGACCTCTAATAAACAGACACAGGATAACCAGAGAGAACCACTTTCAAAACATTGTTCTGCAAAAAAGGTACTACGGTAAGTTAGGTAACTATGAGTTCAGCACCATAAGAGGGATGGTTTTGGCCGGTTCTTACCCAGGAAATAATCTTCTCTCAAACTCTTCTTTCCCACCTCCACTGGGTCTGATTGTCTAACTACTGCACCCAGACCAGCTTCTAAGTCATTCAACAGACTCTGGAGCTTGGGATCAAAGGTCTTGCTCCACTTCTCATCCTTCCGAAGTACAAAACAGGTAAACAAGTACTTTCATTAAAACTAATGCATTAGCTGTACAGAACCTGTCTGTACTGCAAGGTACACCTGCTCCAGCTTTTCCCACATACCTTCAGTAGGACAGGCGCAAACACCTGCCGCAGTGCCTGATACAGTGTGGTAATGGGGGACTCCAGCATAGACGAGACCAGGATGCTGCGGTGAACGTTCTCCTCTGTGATCACAGTGGGCCTCAACTTGAAAAACACCAGAACTTTGTCTTCATTGTCACCGGAATCAATCTGTTTCAACACATGGAGCACATCAAGAAGAACCTCATGCACGATATGAGGCTGGCTGTGTCTGGGCTGGTCGATCTGCTAAAAGGAAAGCCTTCATTAAATGGAGACAACTGTAATTTAAAAGTGAAATAAAGCTGTAGAAGCCTTGCCTTGTTGGACACCTGCAGCTCTGCTCCAGACTTGTTGACAGACAGGACAAATTCACTGACATCATCCAGAAAGTTATCCATCTCCCGTGCCCCAGTGAGAGAGCCCACAGCTTGGGTCCACGACGACCCCAGGCCAAAGAAGTTCTCCACCGTGGCGAGGATGAACTTCTTGCGCACATCTTCAGCATCTGGAGGCATCTCCCCCCGCCTTCTTCTGGAGGCAATCGGAATAGTTATGGAAAGAGACATTAGTAACAAATCTGACAGGATTAACAGGACTGACAGGAATTACAGTACTTACAGGAGAGTCGATTACAAAAGTTTCACGATATACAGTACAGGTATGTCTACAAGGAAATCAGCTCAAACTACCGATACTGTTCTATACAGAGGCAGCACGCAGAGGCAGAACTAGCAACTCTAACGCATCGTTAACCTAAGTTAGCCAAGCTTCCCAACTTTGGTCAGCTGGCTGGCGTGAGATTTTCAAGTCGAGACAAGACTGCACACACATTTACATGTACGTATCAGATTTATTACCTTGTCAATAGTCTATATGGTTTACAAACTACCCCAACGCATATGACGTAGCTAATTTTAGGTTTTTAATGGAATCATATACATTTGCCGTTAAGCATGTGTGAGCATGAGAGTCCAAAAGCGTGAATGTCACGAGAGATGTGTGAGAGCTGGCAACCCTGAATTAAATACACGTGGTAAAAAATCAAAATAAAAAAACCAAACGTTACTACAGAGGGCAGAGAGCCTGTTAGGCTAGCCGATTAGCTATAGCCACACCGCTCTCTGGAGCTAAAATTGCTGCACAATCACAATAAATCCAAAAATTAATCAATACCAACGTCTTTATCTAGAGCTTTATATGAGCACCGCAGTGTGAAATAACTTAGCCTGTAAATAGATGGCTAAACTACGTCTGGTTCGTTAGCTGCAGCTAAAGGGGCTAACTGTATTCCCGGACTCTCCAATAACTTACCGTCTGAGCGGTATGCAGTCAGAATTAAAAATAAAAATAAAAATCTACTAACGGTTAATCGCAGATAACTACTTTTTGGGGGAAAATGTCGTTGTTTAACACCAAGCGGCCCATATTAAGAAAAACACAAACCAAAACCTCGGGACTGGAGGGGGCTTGCAAAGCGTACGTTGTTGCCAAAGCTATAACGACAGTACGTTATTCTCAGCGCTGGTTTACGGCGTCTCTCCACCGTAACCGCAAGCTAGCATTCCGTCCGCCAGACGGGGGAGAGGCGCCGTAAAACAGCGCGTTCCTTGTGCTGGGGAATTTGAGCAACCGCGGCATATTTGTACCTGAATTAATTGATCAAACATTTTTTCAAATACTGCGTAATCGTAGATAAAAAATAAAATAGCTAAAACAAAAATATAGTGTATTACAATTTATTTATCCTTAGATTCATGAACTCGCCCTTGAAAATAATAATAGAAAACAATCCTTCCAAAAGACTTTGTTTATATATATGTATATATATGTAGGAACACACACATTTTTCTGTCTTGAAAAGACATAAAACGCCTATTTAGCTGTATGAGATATTGGGAGTTAATGTAAATGCAAAAAAGAAAAACATGTCTATTGAAAATTACACCTAGTTTACGATCTGATTAGGTGAAGTAGCATAACTATAATGACTGTTCAGGTGATCTATAATTTGCATACAGAATTTATATGAATTGGCTATGCAATTAATTTTAAAGGACAGAACAGAATGATGGTAAACTAATTTAGTCTGCATTTCCTCTTTTGTCTTTGTTGTCGTGCTTTAAACAGGTCATTTCTTCCAAAAAGAGAACTTGCCTGTGTCATAACACTAACAAAGTCTTCATTCATTGAAGGTACGATAACCTTTGACTTTTAGCTGGCCTCAGTTGTTGCTACAAATAATGTCACTTATAAAGAAGTAAAACTCTTCTTTATGGTGGAAATCCATGAATTCCCAGAACACAGAGCATGTTGGTGCGCACATTATATTTTTAACATTAACCTTTACTTAACTTCTGAAGGGGACAGGACCTGACTATAATAGAAAATGTTTGGTTTAACAGTCTAAATATTCTTATCTGGTGGATACTTATTAAATCAATTCAATTCAGTTTATTTTTATATAGCGCATTTCACAACAGAGTCACCCCAAAGCACTTTACATGGATGTGTTGTGATACATTACATCATTAACCCCTAACTGGTGATCAACTAATACTTGACCAGTTTAAAGTAAATCATTTTAAAAGTTATAAATCAACAAAGTTTGTTACTGCAGATGAAGCGAACACTATATATGTTTTGTATGATCCAAATTTCTCAAACAAGAAGCCCCTTTTTGGAAACCCAGTCTAATACCATCCATGTCAGTGTTGCTACAAATGATTTGCATATTTAACATCGAAGATGTCAAAAAACATTATTAGAAAACAACGATTCATAACTGAAGTCATGATTGAAGACCGAAAAGGGGTTTCCCCAGTTTAGCCACAAGCAGTATTTTTCAAGCTCATGTTGTGCGCTCATTCTCATCCTGTCACTCAGTCAATACTGTTACAGGAAGCTAGCATATGACCAGAGTGTTATTCTTCTCTCTGCGGTGGAAGTAAAGTTCATAACGGATAGCATATAAAGACACCTTGTTGGCTGCTGCTTCCTGCTTATAAACAGACTAAGAAATGACATCACTGCCCTGTCTAAAGAGACTTTGTCTTAACAGACCTTCTTATGGCTGTTAGTATTACTTTGTTGGCAGAGGGAAATACTACATTTTCCCTGTCTTCCATTAATGTGGCAGGTGCGATACGTTTTAGCTGCTATGGGCTCGGAGCCCTGCTTCGGCTTCAGACAAGCAAATAGCACATCAAAGGTGCCATTACAGCTGACTGTGAGGGAAGGTTTTTCATGTTCAGTCTCCCTGCATAACTGCTCTGTATAGTCCTGCACTGTCAGAAAAATGGATACAGCTCTGGTATAATTTTGTTCCCCAAGGTACAAACAACAATAATATACCTCCAATGGTACAAGAATATTCCTCAGAGTTCATTTCTGTACCTTTACCTACAGATAGGGTGCAATTGGCAGGCCCTTGAGGGTACAGCCCCAGTGACAAGTAATTGTACCCTCAAACGTACAAATTGGTACTTTTTTCTGACACTGTTGGCAAAATGTATACATCTGACAAACTCACAGGCTGTGTGCAGAGTGTAGATGTGATTTACAATGAGTGGTGATGTAACAGAAAGTCCCTGAGAGCTGATCTGGGCAGCCCTAAGACTCCGCTGTTTATTATAACACTCAGGCTTCTTGTAAGAACTTCTGTGTCACTTCAACTCACACACAAGGTTCACTTCCTGACTACAGCACTGAGGGTCGTAGACCAAACCAAATTGAGGTGAATGATGATGTAGCACGTGGGAAATGATATGCAGGGGCTTTCTGGCAGCCAATAGAAAGCTGGAGGATTTTGGGAGCTTGGTGCATGACGTCACCCTGGCAGTCTGCCAGTCCCATGGAGGCAGGAAACCCCAGAAGGTCCCGAAGTCCAGTCCCACCATGCTCCTGCTGTCTGCCACGCCCAGTTACTCATCCTAACATAAAGGTCAACCCTCACAGACTGAAATACTCAGACTTTACATGTGAACAGCGAGCACCTTTAATGTGTCCATAATTCAGAGCAAAATGACTTCCAAACATTCCCCTGTATTTTTTTATCGAGTCATTTACTGAGAATCACAGATTCAGCGCCATGTTCCGGCCGCATTCTCTAAATCGCCCTTGAACCTTTATTTGCGCCATTCTAGATAGCCTAATGAGATCTAATTCAAGTAATACTAGAATTAATAATTAATGGCAACCAAGAGTAATAAATCCTTAAAATATAGTAACTATAAGGACTTCAGACGTCACAGGGTGCTGGATTAAGTATTAGTGAGGGCGGACGGATAAGGAGAGAAAGTTAAACACTAAGTTGCACTTTGGACTTGGAGTTGTGGTAGCACACATGCGAGGACTGGTCTTGTACAAAATCAGAACATTGCAAAAAAAATAAATAAATCTTTCCCTGACGACGACGCCATCTGAAAAGGAGGTACCCCGCTTTCACCACCCCTGTTCTCACTACGAAATAAGGCATCATACTTCCAGAGTATTAACTGTGGCACTATGCCGTTCGTGAGCTTTCGCCAAATCCCAAGAATCTCAACGAAATTCCTTTCGCCAAGAATCTCAACGCTGTACGAACACGAATGATACTGCGTGCCGTGGTTATCTAAGAGTTACTATGACGAATTAAAAACGAAACTAAATTTAATTGCTGAACTTCCGGAATAAAAAAAACCCGCCTTTACGAAAAAAAAAACTATCCGTGTATTGGCATTTTTGCATTACACAGCACACCGGCAGCAGGACACGGTAAGCACAGCTGGATATTCTAAGCCTTTATTGTTTTGTAATCGACTTACGATCATGAGGCTATATTGTCTTATTAGGTCTTCCTAACCTGTAGGTCTTATTATTATTATTATTATTATTATTATTATTATTATTATTATTATATTTGTATGAAAGATGTTGTGCCTTTAACCAGCATGAGGAAAATATAGGAACCGTTTTGGGAAAGAAACACGAACTCGGGAGTTGATAATAAAGAAACGTTTCATCATTCATGAAGATAAGGATGTGGACAGTATATTCTCTCATGATGGTGATATATAAGAACAGATCAGGCACTACAAAACGACAGGCTCGACTTCGTTTCTGGAGGCATAAAGGCATACCTGGACACAAGACAATATAACGCTTTAAAGCGTTACTGGAGGGACAGACGCTCGCTTATTTTGGGCACAATGGGCTTTGGACAGGGATAATGTGAAGCGCTTTGAGACAATGCATGGGACCGCGCGCATAATACGGCAATCTTGTCATACAGGGGGATTTCGCGCTGAAAACGGAAGGTTTTTATGGAAGATGGTTAAATCAGGAATCGGGACTTTGGGTTCAGAATGCGATAGGCTACTTAAGCTTAAATTGCGTAGCTGAATAAAAGTGAGAAAAATAATAGTGTGTAAAATGCACACGGAAATGACCGCTAAAATGAAGCAGCCCGTATGAATCAGTGTTATTGTGTTTTATTTGTGACTATTTGCTGGGTGCCACCCCACTGACTCCTCGATCAGATGCGTTGTACTATCTGCGCACCGTGCAGATACTGTACCCGTTTCACGGCTCTCTTGCAAACAGGTTTCGCTGCCAATGGGACTTTCCCTTTCGCACACCTCAAGCCGGCCGACTCCCAGGGCAGTAAGACAGCCTTTAAAATGTGAACTTCTTTCATTCTTATTTGACTCTAGTCGTATTTTCTTTTAGGAAACCATGGCATCGCAAAATTTCTGCTATACGTAAGTATTTAAAGACGACGTCTAAGTGAATCGTTAAGTTTCAAGAGACATTGTTTATTGGTTTACATTGATTATTACTGTTATGCTACACCTACAAATAATATACCATTATACTTTAAATCATGAACTAAATCTTACTTAATGTATCAATTAACCACAAACTATTTGTTCATGAGTTACTAAGGAGGTATGTCATGATTAATTAAGTGTGTAGTAGTATACTATTTGTACCCCCTCAAATAAAGTGTTAAAGTGTTATCTGTCTATCTATCTATCTATCTATCTATCTATCTATCTATCT
>JAODKC010000039.1:2662063-2684134 GCA_026777985.1 Mormyrops attenuatus
CCCCCCCCCCCCCCCCCCCCCCCCCCCCCCCCCCCCCCCCCCGCGGAGGCGCCGGTCTGAGATGGTTGAACTACTGATGGCACTCTAAATATCTTTCCTAAAGCACCTCAGGGTGATATGTGTGTGTGCATATATATCTGTCCATCTTCCCACCCAGCACATGCTTGGGGTGGGGGGCGGCTGCTTGCTATCCCAGGCATGCATTTATGCATGTATATGTATATTTAAATGACCTTCAGAAGGTTGTTATAAAGGGGGGCTGTGTGAGTGGTGGGGGGGGGGCGGTTTGTTCTCTCTGTACATGTGCAATGGCTGCGTACATACCAGTGTCTCCCGAATGAGCCTTCTCTGGTTATCTCAGGAGCCATTCTGATAATCGTGCAGTGCCAGCTGCAGGGCACTGTCTCCCACCAGCCCGCATCAACGCCGGGTCTTTGGGGGGGGCAGCAGCACCATGCTACGGTTAGCGCATGCTGGCCTCAGTTCTCAAAGGTGAAGCTGAATCGGTCGAGCCAGCCATTTCAGCTTGCTACAAAACTGGGCTTTACATTTGAATGTACGCTAAAGAAGCATTTACCTGTATGTTTATGTGCCTGCTTCATGAAGCTAACTTGAACTCTATGTTTTAAATACTTGGATTCAACATATTTTTCTAACAAAAAAAAGAAAAAAAAATTAAATATTTATACTGTTGTCCTGAGATCTACAGTACAACTTTCCATATGAAAACCATGTTTTTTCGCTATTAAAGTTTATATTTAATGTTAAAATGAATCGAGTGGGTTTCATGCAGTCGTTTTACGAGGAGCGTTTCTCCAGCATACACAGCTTTGATGTGGTCCTGCGTCCTACCCTAGGCATCTGCAGTAATTACATTTGGACACCAGAGGGCGCTCGCAGCACACAAACGCTGCCGCATCAAAAGGAACGGTAAATAGATGCTAACAGGAGATTTTAAAATAATTTAATCTCACTTGGCTGCAATTGACAATTATTCAGTATATATTAGCAGAATCATCGGAAATTCGCCAAACACATCTGTGGGAATTATAATAATCAAATTACAGTATCTATATTTCATAAGCAAAAACAAAAGGTTTTTACTTCTATGTATACGTTTGCCATATCGCTACTCCATCATACCTATTAACAGGAAAACTCAACACAGAGCAATTTAAAAACAAAAAGTTTAATTTCTTTTCTTCTGATACAAAAGTGTTCTTAAATAAGAGGGAACTAAGAAGTATTTTTTCTTAGTTTGTACAAAGATAAATTAGCATTTTATAATACAGTAATAACAAAACGCCTGTTTTAAAAAAATATTTTAAAGTACTTCACTGTGTCCCAGCCTATGTATTGCTACTCCCTAAAATGTACTTGTCCCTGGACCCTTAAAAATGATTTCTTCTGAGTTACATACATTCAAAGGGCTAACAGAAAAGCCCTTTCGGGGATTGCAGAGCTACTCAGTGCCCTTGAGTTCATCGGCAACGTAACCGTGGTGTCACGCCATCAGTTGCCTGCGACATGTAGCATGTGTTACGATTCAGCATTCGAGCTCTTCGAAATACCACCAAAACAAGATCACTGGACAGTTCAGAATGACCGTGTGGGGAACTTTCCAATTTATGATCAAAATAATGGTTTGATTCTCCACAGTCTCTGCGTCTCTAACCTCAAAAACACACTAAAACAAGAGCTAGTGCACTGAGAAAAATAAGACTTAAACAGAATTTGTGGAGGATGAATTGAAACACTTTAAAAATGCACTTTCTCACCTTTGTGAGAAAAATAACCTGTCCAAACAGCTGAGGACCAAATTTTAAAAAGTGAGACTATTCTCCAAGCACCATTGTAGTTCAGCTCCTGCGTCTGAGCTCGGAATCAGCGCAGCTTAAAAACGAGGGGGATCATCCCCCGCCCAGCCACGCCCCCCCTCCCCAGGCCCGATGCGAGCACTCTGACGCTATCTTTCCACACTGCACTTTTCTTTCATAAGACATCTGCGCTACCACTGTCCAGTGTAAGGTTCATTTAAAAACACAAGAACAGAAACTAAGAACAAAGTCCTCTTTAAAATGCATAAGAAGGGACAGAGGCCGTCACACAACTGCCATCACATGACTGCTGTCCAGTTCCGCTGTCACAGGGTGGCTGGGGGACGGCGCCCCCTAAGTGGAGCCCGTCAAACCTGCACAGGAGGCCTCGTGCGTCACCTGGGCTGCCTGTGACCCGCTGTTAGTGTGTGGGGGGCCCTGTGCTCGTATCCCAGCTCTTCCTGCAGTTCCTTGCCTTGGGGAGGATCCTGAGAACCACACCCCCCCACCCTCAACTCCAGGCCATTTCTGCATCCTCACACCACCGTCTCACTGCCCTTGACTGGCTTGACCCAACCACCGGGCCTGCCCCCCCTCTTGGTCCTGCCTGAGCCGACCAGCCGGCCGGAACACTTCTGCCAGGTGTGCAGTGTCTTGGCTGACCAGACCCACATGCCCGACGTGATGCCCACCAGCAGTGACATGAAGATCTTCAGCATCTCCACCGCCAGGTATGAGTCATGTGCCGAGCGCCGGAAGTCACCCCAGTTGGAGATCTCGTAGAAGTAGCAGGCGACCACGCAGCTGGCCGGCACCATATAGAGCACGGAGAAAACGCCAATCTTCACCATCAGCCGCTCTAGTTTGTCCGTCTTGGTGCCGTCCTTCTGCAGGTTGGAGCGGATCTTGAAGAGCGCCATCAGGCCAGCGCCAATAAAGAGCGTGCCGACCACCAGGTACGTGAAGAGTGGAGCCACCACAAAGCCTGTCAGGGCGTCCACATGCTGGTTGCCCACGTAGCAGAGCCCTGTGAGATCGTCGGCGTCCACCAGCCGCATGATCAGCACCACGATGGTCTTGACAGCCGGGATGGCCCAGGCGGCGATGTGGAAGTAGGAGCTGTGCATCTCGATGGCCTCGTGGCCCCACTTCAGGCCGGCCGCCAGGAACCAGGTGAGCGTGAGCACCACCCACCAGATGGAGCTGGCCATGCCAAAGAAGTACATGAGGAGGAAGACGATGGCGCAGCCCGTGTTCTTGAGGCCCTCCTGGATGAGCACGGGCACGGCGGCCTCGTCCAGGTCACAGGAGGTGCGCTCGCGGCCCAGCGTCAGGCGCACGATGAAGGCCACGCTGTAGATGTTGTAACACATGCTGAGGAAGATGATGGGCCGCTCGGGGTAGGAGAAGCGTGAGGAGTCGATGAGGAAGGTAAGCACAGTGAAGGCGGTGGACAGGAAGCAGAGGACAGCCCAGACAGACATCCAGACGTCAGCGAAGAGCTTGGCCTGGCGTGGGTAGAGGCCCGCGTCGTAGCCGCACTGCAGCACACAGCTCATGCTGCGTTTGGCCCAGGTGTACTGCTCCGGCCCGGAACCCAGCGCGTGGCACTCCTCCTCCATGGGCTGCAGGGTGCGGATGGTGTGATACGGGGGGTCCTCATCCCCCGGGCCCTCCATGCACATGTGGTTCTGGTCGTTCTGTGGCGGGAAGAGGCTGCAGTTGAGAAGCTCCGGCCAAGCGAAGCCGAACTCCGTCAGCACGGGGAGGCACTTGCGCTTGACGGACTGGCACATGCTGCTGCAGGGCCCGATGGGGATGGGAACCTTGTCGGTGCACATGGGCACGTAAACCGCGCACAGGAAGAACTGTGGAAGAACGTGAGAGGAGACGAAGCGTCAGTAGCCGCTCGATCCAAGGAGGCACAAACCCAGCAAATTATACCTATGAAAAAGATAAGAAGACTAAAACTAAAACTTACTATAAATAAACTTCTATTAATTAATTACCCTATCATCACGCATCGCGCAAATTTCTATATCCAGACTTAAGACGCTTTCAAATTACCGGCATAATAGCAAAAAAAAAAGTGCGTTTTTATATCGGCTGTTTAAGGAAACAAGGTAAATTGTTATGGTAAAAACAGTGATAAGAGCTAAATAGCCAAACGTACAGCGAAGGGACAGGTTGAGGAATAAGGTGCCGAATAAATGATAGTGTGGGCTGAGTTTCGCGCTGGAAATAGGAAACGTCGGATTTTCACAGCGGTCGCATTGTGTTTACATCCATAACCACCGCAGGAAATTGCTACAAGAAACTGCTGAGATTTAAGGGCTCCCTTAAATAAGAGCAAATATATACCTACAAAACCATGTCCGGGAGTCAAAAACTGTTGATACCGCGGTCTACCTTTCCTCTTAAAAACACTAAACCATGCATAACTGCTATTATCACATTACATTTTATTGCGTGACCAGGGATACATGAACAGCCAAAAAAAATCACAATTTCGGGAAAGCTAATTAAGACGAACAGACCCTGAGCTGACTGGAGCAGCCGTACTGGATGAGTGGGGTGAAAGTTGTCAGCTGTAACTCTGCGTCCGACTGCAACACGTTTCCCACCAGGTTGGGCATCTTCGTCACGTTGTATCCCAGATCCTGACACATAGATATCCGGATAGGGTCGCAGGTCATCTCGTCCTCGTCCCCGAAAGCGTCCGCAAGCCCCGAGTGATCGCACAGGAGTGTCAACAAAAGCACCACGATATCCAGACCCCAAAACCCATGCATTTTGTACCGGCTGTAAATCCCAGTGTCTTAAAAATTACTCGCGGACGGTCTTGTGTCCAGAGAACAAACTTTGGTCCTTGCAGTGTAAGCCAAAAGCAGGAGTACGTGGAACAAAATTAAAATGCAGAAAAAAATCTTTGGAGATCGGCGTATCCTACAGCAGCATGGTGTACTGCCGATGAGCACCAAAACTTTATTTTGAGGGAAAAACAGAAGGCTTCTGCATAGTGAGTCCTTTCAGCGCTCGGGCGATCGCCGCGGTTTCTGGGTTACCTCCCCAGCCTAGTTTGGTAAAGAAGCGACTTGGAGCGACTCTCCCACAGCGGAGTCCAGCCAATGAGGCTCAGCTGGTCCCGGCCGAGGGCGGGACTCCGGCCGCCCCTAGTCGCACTCTCACCCCAGAGATTTGTGTGTTTACACGTTCACGGACATTTGCACGACAAATATCACATGCATGGGTTATAAAATGCGTTCATCATATAAACATCACTGCGCCGGCTGGGGGCATAATTTATTTTATACCACTATCCCAGTTCCGAATGGCCCCGTATCACACTGTAGCCGGTAACGAAGTAAGCATAATCGAATATTTATAAATTTTAACAATCTAGTTATAATTGGTCCTTATAAGTGCGAAAATTCATCTCATGTGTCACGAGCAATTGAGTCTGTTTATAATTTCAGCACCCTATCAGAAACTTTTTAAAAGGAGAAACGATAAGATCTGGGTAATACTCGGGCGACAGCGCGCCCTTTAATGTAGCCGTGTTTTTATTTACTCTTCTGCCCTGACCCGAGTATTCCCCACATTCCCGAGTTCAGATAAACTACAGAGCAGGTATACAAAACAGACAAGGGCGTTTACATTTGCCTGAGATAAATCACTGTCGGACACGCCGTACGCCTCCCTCTTTTAATTCACATCAGCATGTTGAAAAGAAGGCCCCCCCCCCCGCCCAAAGGACGTGATAGGTCTGTTTTGGCCTAAAATAAGCTCACCGATGTATTTTAGTGCAAAGGCGACCGCTGCCTCCCTCTCGGTGACACTTGATTGAATTCTCCTGCTATCAGCGCACGCAAAGGTCAATGAAGATAAATTAGCAAAAGCCTGGATACAATGCTCTGATGTTTCTCTGATTTGCCCTCACTCGGGACCTTCCTCTGTACCAACGGTCTGGAAAGCACGAAAAGTAGTTATTACTGATGGTCAAATCGTTACATATCGATAAACAAAACGCTACTCCAGTAACAGGGCGCCATGGAAAAGTATGAGCAACATGCATTTTTTTTTTTTTCAAATTAACCTGGGCTTTTATTAAGTTTCAGATTTACATGGAGAAATTCTACATAGAAATGTGATAACTCTCAGGTTGTCCAATCCATATTTCTCGCAGCCCGTCATTACTGTCGGTCCAAGAACAATGCCCGCCGGATCGTTTGGCCGGAGAGTGATAACGCCTTCAGGAACCAACACCTTGTCCGCCGCGTTCCGTGCGCGGTTCTGCATTTCAGCTGCGACCATATTCTGTTAGTGGATCACTTCATTGTAATTCTTAATTCATATCAGACGTGACTTTAACATTAATATTTTAAATATACCATTTTGAGGCATCAGAACAACAATGACAGCAATATTAACTTATTATACTCGGAGAGACTATACAGTTACAACGTGGTGATGGGGAATTTTATTTACTGATGTCAGATACTAAGTGCCGAATGGGAATCGTTTATTTCAATAAGTCTCCCTCTCGCTCCTGTTTTGCCTATGCCTAAGTACTTTTTAGCCAGTGAACAAAGATAATCTCGGTGGTCTGCAGATCAAACAGGCTGTAGAGCCGTCGAGCGCTTAATGAAAACGGTATAATCAACAGGCTGTCTTCCGTGTTAACCGTGGGGGGAGGCCGCTACCAACCTCTCAGGAGCCCTTGTGCAAATTTACTCTGGAGATGGCGATCGAATAACGTAGGGGGTCTGGCGGATGATGTTTGCTACAAAGGCAGCTCTCATTCAGGCTGCTCGGTTACCAGTGGGAGGAACAGACTACCCGATTGACCAGGCTCTGAAGTCGCATCCACCATCCCCAGAGACCGAGGTGGGCAGAACGGGATTCAAGTATCCGAATTCCCCTGGATCCCTGTGTGTTTGTGTCCGTGAGAGAAGAGTAGATATGTGTCCTGACCTGGGTTTAGCCGGGATAGACTTTGGAACATGCCTAGTCTATATTAAAGAAGAAAAATGAAAAGTGCAGCGCGCTTTCAAACAGAGGAAGAGTTTAAAAGTTATTTTAATTTCCATGTAGGACAGATGTTACCATTTTTTAAATAAATGCAATTGATCGTTACAACGCAATATAGAATGAAATACTCATCAATTCGATAACACTACTTGATGGGGCACAAATACTTAGTAATAACTCAGTTACTACTTAAGTACAAATCATGAACAAATATAGTTGCTACTTAAGATAAAAGATGTGTCACGATTCATCAATGATGAATTAACGTCAGATAAGTATGTAACTAAGAATTCATTTGCGGTTAATTATTACATAGGTAATAGTGTAACTAGGCCTACATCATTTGTGCCCCGTCAAGTAAAGTGTTACCATTAACTCTTTACACCCTACTGAAAGGTTAAGATTTATATAGGATATGCAGCCTCACTATTTTACGACAGAAATACTTCCCAGAATATCAAGTGCGGCAGATGAAGCGTACAGCAGCCGTGAGCTGTAAAACAAGGTTTATGTGATTGTTTTAAGAAGTAGGGGGAAGGCAAGGCGTCCGGTTGCATGGTGTGTTTGTGAGTGAGCATGATACAGGGATCCGATAGCCTCGGAATGAGCTGCGGCAGCGCTTCCTCGGGGCTTTGGTAGCCTCGGTTAATCTTTAAATGACAGCGCGCCCTGTGATGGCTCCCTCTCACCGCCCTCATTCTCGGAAATAAATTTGGCCGTGTTGAAGTCTTAACTGCATCTGACATTCGTAGCACATCCATATTTTTGCACTAACAGACACATGACATTTTATCCGGCCCTTTAGTCAGTAGAAAGTTACGCCCTTAATACCGCGGTTTTCGGTTGAAATCCGAGTAGGTCACTTGTAATTTATCTTCGGTTTACTTATGATCCAATTAAGAAATACACAAGATCATCGTTCAAGCGTAAGCCTGAATCAAATATTAAATCTGAACTTTCATGCTTGAAAACATACAGGCTTACTTTTTAATGTAGCCTATAATCAAACATTTTTTAAAAAACATAAGGATATAATCCAATTCTCTCCTTTCTTCGTAACATAAGAAATGAATGTGACAGTTTAAAAGTGTAAAACTTATTTCCATCAGTCTTCCAGGCGTTTATCCGCGGCTGGCTACATGCATGGCGCACAGATCACGGGTACACACTGCAAACCCGTCGCAGAATACAAACCATGTGCGATTTGGAGACGCCGATAAGCCAAATTGGAAACGAAATATCCAGAAGAAACTCGCGCATCATAAGAAGAAAATGCAAACATGACAACACTCACATAAAGGTGCGGGGAAGCAGCGAGCACACATACAAACACAAGCAAATCCCTAGCATGGTGTTTATTCCGCATGCTGGGTGTATAATTAGGGTTGGGGTTTGATTTATTCTTATATCAAACGGTTAAAATTGGACTCCGCTTTATATAATGTGGGCTTCCAAACATGTGTTTACTTGATCATCGGATTAAATGTCAAAGGCCGCTGTGTCCTGCAGTAACCCCGTCTGCGACACTTTTTTCGGCTTTGCGCGGTGCTATTGTACAGCTGTAAACCCGTTCAACCAGCTCCCAACCGGAGTGTCCTTTTGATTTTTGCACCTCTATATTAAATCGTAGTATAAATGTAAAGTAGTCTTTTTAAAGCTGACCTTTGGTCATTATGTTGCATTCATCCACAAAACAATAGGTAATTCTTTTTTACCAATACGGGACCTTGTATAACACTTACCGCGGATTCCGTGCACTAGATGGTGTCGATCAGGAGACGGTACTGTGGTGTTAATACTGTGGTTAACTGTCGTAAACGAGTCTGTTTTACAATGTAACGCTCATTCTCGGCCACTTCTTTGAGAACCTTTATGTTGAGATCTTTAAAACTGCGGGAAGATGTAATAGCTTACATACAGCCTTCCTCGTCAGGTCTACTTCTAAGCGTGAACGATGCATTTGATGCAACGAACAGATTTAATTTAAGTTGAGTATGCGATTCAAATACTTGCCAGTCCGGGTTGGGGACGTACATCGAGTGTTTTCACATAAAATATTTCATTAAAAGTAATGTAAGTGCATGCCCATTCCTGACCAGTTGGCATTTTTATGCACCTGCAGAAATTTCCGCCGTCTGCGCGGCCCTGCCTGGCAGCTGCCCGTGGAGGGGACGCGCAGCTGGGCTGCCAGTGACCACAGGGACAATGCCCCCGCCCCCCGCACATTAGCTATTCTGGCCCCACCACTCACAGCTTGACCCACTTACAGCAAGTGAGAATGTTCGGCTGATCAGATAGCTGGAGTAGAGGGGAGTTTTGGGAGGGGGCATGGAAATGGTCTGTCAGCTCTGGGCTGACGGTTTTGGAGTAATTTTGTCAATTGGGAGAAACAGCTGTAGATTCTACAGGCGCATTCATTGGAGTGAAATTGAATTTAAAAGCATATTTAAAATGTCTATAGCATGTCTAGCAGAAAAAAATAAGTTTCTTTTAAAAAATGTACTATTGACCTCTAAGGCGAAATGGAGCCAAAACAGGCCTGTCTTTCGTAATGCAGGATTTGGGTTTGTAGAATGTGACCATTCTCAGGAGACAGGGAATGGATTGTTGATTTAAAATACCATCTTCCTGTTTTATTTTTTTTCAAATTCTAAGAATGGAGGGTGCCCCCTAGGGGTGGGGTAACTCTGGTCTCCTACATTAAAATCAGCAGTCCAGAGCTAATCCCACTTACAGTTGGTGAATGTCCATTTAGTTCTGGTTCTGGTTGCAGGCCGTACAATGGTGCAGAAGTTGAAGTCAATTCCAAGCACCTGCAGGCTGTCAGGGTCACGTATTAATGGGCGCTTTTATGCTGAGAATTTGAACAAAAGGCATATAAAACCAAAACCAACCTTTGAAAGTGTGAGTTTAATGGTTGGCATTGAGTGCGACTCTAAATGATACACAGCATGGGCCAGAGCCTCCCCATGTGGAACCGGATCTGGTGACCGGCACCCCGGCGCATTGTGTCCTACCTGCCCCCCCCACGTACGTAATTATCACCTGTTACAGGAGCGGCCGGCCCACACTCACAGCAAATCACAGCCCTCACATCGGGGAAGATTTTTCTCCTGTTTCTCTTGGAGCTGTTTATGGCAACAAACATCTGTCTGACAGGGAGACAGAAAGCAGAAGCGAGGCTGGCCCACAGAGGCGCGCGAAGACAGCACGATATTTAGCCTGACGAGCCGCGATCGGCAGCCAAAGTCAACCGTCTGATGGGGGCGCGAGATCCGGCAGGGCGGAGCGCTACCTGACTCCGCGGCTAATTCCTGGAGTGTAATTATACCACATTGATGTGAGTCTTTGTTAAGAGTCCCGGTGATCTCTGACTGACCTGCCGCCAGCTCTCGGGGAGATTAGCGCCGATTCATGTCCCTCTCCGAGCACGTCCCGTCTCCGAGCGCCTCCACGGCCTGAGAGCCATCAGCCGAGCTGTAGTTTCTTATTAGACTAAATCATAATAATGTGCCCATTTGCTGCGGTTTTGCTTTAAAAGACAGACAGTTAATCCGCAACACGACACTCCGTATGATACAATAATGCGAAAAAGCCTGTAAATGGATTCAGCATGTCGGACAGCCCTGAGCGAGGCTGTCTCCGCAGTCGGCCGTAATTTAATGGAGAAACAGCACCTCTGAATCCATGACACAGTGGCAAAGTTTCTACAGCACGTCTGGGAACGTACTGCTGTTTATTCTCAGGAAAATGCTGAGCCTTTACACTTGCCTTTATGTATTTAGCAGGCACAATTGTCCAAACAAGTACAAGGGAGGCTGTTACATCACAGCTTTTGTCTCACGGCCAGGGCTGAGCTGTGTGATTCGGGCGGAAGGTGTCTTTAATCCCAGAGTAATGGCAGTCTTGGGGGTAGTGGGTTAGACTGGCTAGGGGAGGGGCTTCTCACAGCCAGGACAGGTGACTGCAAGTCACTAATACTCAGGCCTAAATAGCCAGTGCAATTTCAAGCATTCATTCTGCTTAAACACTTGGCCACTAGGTTGAAAGAATCATTGTGATTGGTGAATTGATTTGGCTAAATAACCAGCCTCTCTATTAGACCATCAGGAGCCACGGTGCCTTTTGAGCTCATTGTGTCAGCAGAGTTATCTCTGAGTCAGGCCAACACCAGGGCTCTGTGTCCTCACTCCCAAAAGTAAGACGAACCGCTCTCGATTGGACGCAGAGTGCGCTCCGCGGATAGCCCCCCCGGCTTTGCTGCCTTCAGCTTTCAGTTTGTATTTTTACATCTTCTTACAAGGATGTGGTTTAGAGTTTTCGTTGGCATTGACGCGAGCCGTTGGATGTCACGTCGGTCCGACGGCAGAGCGAGAGAGCTAGTTGTTATTGAACCTGGGTTAGTAACATGGGCAATTTAATTGGCCGGCTTTAAAGAGGGAAGGGTTATGGTATGAAGAGCCTGGAACTGTTTGAAACCCATTATTCAAGCATGATTATGGCTGAGGAGCTTCAGGGCTTTAGAACATTCCATCGCACTGGAGGTCCTGGACATACACGGGACTCTAACTGCGCTGTAAAACAGTTAATTCTGTTCCAGTAGTAGCTACCACCCACAAGTTTACAAAATAATAATTGCAGGATTTCTCCTAGAACAGGGATGAACGATTCAGGCATAATTCAAGCTAGTCCCTCACTGTAGATGAAATAAGAGTCTTGTTTTGTTAATAATCAATGTGAGTGTGGTTGAGGGTAGCACTGGTCACCGTACTGGTGGAGTCTCTGCCCTGGCACTGGAGTGTGTGTGTGTGTGTGTGTGGGTGGGTGGGTGTGCAGTTTTCTTCCTGCACTTGTAAAGGTTTCTTGATTCCTGCCTTTGGGCTCAGGGATCTGGGTGTGCTCGTCCCCTTTGCAGGAGGAACCAGGAGTTTTTTTATGAATTGCCATTATGATTACGGGAGATTCATGCCTCTCCCCATCTCACAGAGACATCTGGGGCTAAGTGAATTGAATAGTCTGCTATTAAATATGAAATATGTCACTACTGCGAGTGGCTCTGGAGGTGGGCTTCCACCAAGTGGCTGATTTATGGATAGAAATGTTCTCCGGTCCTTGGGTGTTGGAGCTGGCCAGATGGTCTCGTATCTCACCGTCCTGTTGGAGCAGAAGAGCAGGTGAGTTCAGGTTGCTCCTGAGCTGTTTAAGGTAATGATTGAGGTAGGATTGAGGGGATGGCTGCTGTCCTGGTAACGGGTAGAGAAGGTTCACTCTAAAATTTTAATCCGCTCAATTCTGGTTGAAAGTTGTTGTTTTACTTAACCCGAAAGGGTGACCACAAATCCACCATCTACACCTCAAAGTATACGTCCCTTCCAAAGTGTGGACCTTGTCCTGGGTCTTCCCTTGGTCTTGATACCAAAGCATTCTTGCAGTTATTCTTCCGTTTGGGACACTTGTTGGCACGCATGCTGGCCGGAATGTCCATCTTACTGAAAACTCTGCCGCAAAGGGGGACTCAAATAAATGCTGAAAGTAAAAGTGAAAGACAGGGTCCCCCGCAGTGTCCGACACGGGCGTGCGGTCAGCGGCGCGCCGGCCACTTCCTGAGTCGGGGGGGTGGGGAACTGAAGCCCCATCGGAGGTCAGGGTTGTTTATGTAGGAAGTGAGCGAGGAAACCTGGTGGAGACTGCGATGCTATCAGCAGGAAGGGCTCAGTCAGACGGGACTGGGGGGGCAGTCCGTGCCGGGCGCGTAGCCGATGGCCGGGGCACCGGTCTCTTTAGCATCACACTGTTGGTGGAGAGGATGTATGACCAATGCTGAGTAGCCCATACAGGTCTGGCAGCCATGGTGAAACATCTCAGTCATGCCCTCCCACACTCAATCCACCAGAAATGGTGAATTTATACTTTTATTCTCCTATCAGATGCAGACCAAAACTTAACTGCTCCATTTTAGATAAACCAATGAGAGTCCTCCTTCAGCTACTTAACCCCAGGTAATATCCATCCATCTGTACCTTCTTGTCCCATTCAGGGTCCAGAGCCCATCCTGGAAGCTACAGACACAAGAGAGTGAATAGCACAGGACGGAGTGCCAGCTCATTGCTGGGCACGTGCACGTGCACACACACACACACACACACACACACACACACACACCTTTCACAGGTTGGTCGTGCTAATTTATCTTATTGTGTTTTTGGACTGTTGGGGGAAACTACAGAACCTAGAGAAAACCCCACAACAACATGAGGAGAACATGCAAACTCCACACACATAGGGCCTCGAACCCTACTCCCAGAGGTTTGCGGTGACAGTGCAGCAATATGTCCACCTTTATAAATAGATAATATTCAGTGACACTGTGACTATTTCCACTGTTTGTTTAACATGTGAAGGACAGACCTCCCCCCCATGGAGAGACCATAATTCAGTGGTTGGATGATCTGTTCTCTTTGGTGCACTAATCTCAACCACATTGAAGGCCCTTCTGGAAATGTCTGAGGCGACACAGGCTCCCTTCTCTTCATTCCTCGGGGCGATTCTGGGCGGACACCCGATATGACGTCCTGCTCTACCCGCCCGTTCTTGCTCCACTCCGAGTCCCCCCGGGTTCCCCCCCCTGCTCTCAGCAGCTAGGCCCCTGCCAGACTGCTGTGCATTAGCCTGGCTGTCAGTGAGAGGCGCCCAGGCCCGGATTGGGTTTCTGCTACCTAGCAGAGCCCTTGTTGCCCTAACAGTAACTCTTGGCTCGTTCTCCTCCACTCAGACTCGGCGGAGAAGCTCCGGTCATTCGGCGGTGCCCCTGTATCAGATCTCCAGCAGATAAATGGCAATTTTCTTGCTGTTCTTACAATCCCTTTGAAGCCGCTGCCATCCTTACCCTGCAGTGCTGGATATCTGATCGTCAGAATGAAGTGACTCGTAACCATTTGAACCAGCAGGTTCCACGTCTGAGTGTTTGCTTAACACCTGCCGTGGTTCCTGCCCAATAATAGGGAGGCTGTTTAAGCCCCCACCCCCCATGAATGGTTGGTGGTCTGCTCTGGGGCTAAATATGCATTTTTTATGTCAGTTTTGCCAAAGCTGTAAGGAAAATGAGTCTAGCTTTCCTCCAACACAGACCTTTCATATGCCTGCTGAGTCCCTCACACACACATGTGCAGGTACGAACGCACATGCATGAAGATCCTGAGAGGTATAAGCCTGTACACACCCAGACAGAGCAAGGCTGGCCCCTCCATGACCCTTTGCTGGCCTGCTGGACTCTGGACTCTCACAGTTTAATGGATTTGCTGCCAGTCTGTGGAAGCCGTCGGTTTCCTGTGTTTGTCGTTCCCCAGTCCCTCCCGGGGTCCCGCTTTTTCCATCCCGTCATTATGGGCACACGGTCCCAGGTGGAGCTATGTGAGGCCGGGCCGTTGCGCCCTCTCCCCGGGTCCTCATGATACGCTCGGAAAAACGAGCGGCTGCGACCGTGCCGGGGGCGTGAGTCACGTCAGGCAAACGAGTCCCGGTTGGAGTCAGAGCAAATGTGCGTCCACCACAGATGGGCCAGGGAGGCTGATGGAGTGCATGTGTGTGCTTAGTGGGGATGACAGCTGGAAAATGCACATCCCCGGGAAAATGTCACCAGCATTTATGGCACTCGGAAAGCATTTTGTTTATTAACGGTTTTCATCTGTTTCTGGGTTCCGCTGCTCTGTGCAGTTTGGCTTGATGGTTCATAGAGGCTCCTGCCAACACGGCTATTTACACACAGACGTACTGGCCCGCGTCTCGGTGTCCGTGTGGGGGGGGTTAGCCACACACTAAGGCCGTCATCTTCGAGGGCTCGTCCCCACCCCCACATCCTCGCCGTGCCAGAGGACTCATTTCCTGCTTTTGTGTGAGTGGGCCACGGCAGGCTGGGATGGCAGAGAGGGGTCGAGCTGGGCATTGCATTTCCCCCCTGTCAGTCGGGTCCTCGTGTCGGGGCGCTCTCCCTCTGTGCCGTGCTCGTAGCTGTGCTGAGGCCTCGTGTGGCCGGTTCCGTGTCCTGTGTGGTGGCGTTTTTGCATGCGTGCATCCCATTGGAGGAACACGATGTTGTTGCCACTCACGATAACACCTTAGCGTAACCGCCTACGGGTGCAGCTGCAGACAGACTGAACTCAGATCCCGTTTGCACTCCCCCCCCCCCACCATCCTGCTGCAGCTGGAAATCAAATTCCCCTCCTCAGCCCCCTGCCCCCCCCTACTTCCTGCCCCGTTTCCATGGTGATGGCGCGTGGGAATAGGCAGGAAGGACGAGGCTTGGAGTGAGTTTGGACAAGGTGGTGGCGTTGGCAGGCCTGTGACCGGGGCGGGGGGGGAGGAGGGCTGTACATGTGGGTGTGGCGCCACAACACTAATCCCAAGTGGTGTGTTGACTTTAGGGCACTATCACCAGCACAGCGCCCCCCAGTGGACCGCTTATGTGCAGATACGCATGCTCAGTCCCTTCTTGAATTAATATATCCACCAGGTTTGAGTTGCTCGCGAAATGGCAGGGTGCCCCTTTTCTCCATCACTGCAGCCCGCTGGGCAACCCATGAGCACCAACCCGGCCGGTGCCACCTCGCCCTGCGCCCTCGCTGCCCTGAAGCTTGGTGATGGCCCTTTTGATTTATCTCTTTCCACTTCCCTTCTGTTCCCTTCGGGGCCTGAACTGTCTACCGATGCATATAGGAAACTGAGAGGAAGTTAAATAAACGTCTGCAGATGGCCGCCGAGGTCTCGGGAGCCCAGCGGCCCTGGCTGCACATTTAAAGCCCCTCGGTTGTGTAGTGGGGCCCCGTCTCCTTGGGAAATGTTCATTCTCTCCCCCCACCCCCATCTTGCAGAGGTTTTCATGTTCCGTACCTGGAACTCAGTTTTATTGCTTTGTTGGGGGTGTGCTAGTTTTCAGCCGAAAAGGCCTCATTTAAAAAAAAAAGAAAAAAAAAAAAAAGAAAACAGATTTGGACAGATTTATTGGACTTGTTATTTCACATTCTGCCCCCTGGCAATAAAATGAGATTCTGTTTCGTACAAGCTGGTAGATTAATATTAGCCTTGTACTTTCGTAATTGTGCCCATATATTGCGAAGAACATGCACATTACCTTGAGGAAAAAACAGACCTCCTTAAGTTTAACACAGCCTGGCCTGTAGCCCCCAGCTCTGTGGGCATGTAGTACTAATAACACATGCAATTAATCTTAAAGCACAGACTGTCAGCTCTATTAGCTATCAGCTCTGTTAGCTCTATTGGCTATCAGCTGTATTAGCTCCATTAGCTATCAGCAGTATTAGCACTATTGGCTATCATCTCTGTTAGCCATATTGGCTATTAGCTTTATTACCTCTATTATCAGCTATCAGCTCTGTTACCTCCATTAGCTATCAGCTCTTTTAGCTTTACTGGCTATCAGCTCTATTAGTTCTATTAGGTATCAGCTCTATTAGCTCTATTAGCTATCAACTCAATTAGCACTATTGGCTATCAGCTCTGTTAGCTCTATTGGCTGTCCGCTTCATTAGCTCTATTAGCTATTAGCTCTATTGGCTATCAGCTCTGTTAGCTCTATTGGCTATCAGCTCTATTAGCTGTGTCAGCTATCAGCTCTATTTGCTCTATTGGCTATCAGCTCTATTAGCTATTAGCTCTATTGGCTATCAGCTCTATTAGCTCTATTAGCTATTAGCAGACACCCATTAGCTCTGCCCCTGTCCTCTGATCTTACTGCCCTCCAAGTGATGGACAAAGCAGAGAGTTTTTCTTTGTTGGACTGCGGAGCGACACCTTTGTTTGCCTGTTTTTTTTGCTCAGAGGGCACTTCTGTCCACTTTTAGCACATAAGTAGCTTGTGGTTTGGGCTGAATGCGTTTGGGTCGCTTGAATGGTCGGTTTACTGTTAACTGAAGGGATCTGAGCTCTGTCCCTCCGCCATCCACTGGGCTGTGCGCCCTCCCAATTTAGCCCCGTGAAGGGGGTGTGGAAGAACTGCACGTTACATAACCAGGTTAGCTACAGACAAATGTCAGCAGTCCGATATTTTCAGATTGGTGTCATTTTCGGCTGCTAGGTCTCCATTCAATGATTTTGCTTGGCTGTTTATGCCTTCGGGGGCCCGCTATGGGATCGTGTTGTTGACATCATCAGTGCATACTGGAGCGGCCTCAGCGTGATGCTGTTAGCATTAGCATTCGACACGAGGGCAGTGTGTGTGAACACTTTTGAAGAAGAAGCCGGTTTCGGTGTACAAAAAAGGATCCTCACATATCCAATAAAAGTGGCCCCTGGTGTCCAAAAAGAGCCCAGCCGCTCATGAAGGGCGGCTTTGTGCTGGTCTCCAGTGTTCCCAATGATGAGGAGCAGCGGGGCCTTCCAGACCCATGATGCATGGAGGCCTCACGGCCCTGTGGAGAAACACTGAATGTGCAGGCAAAGTCCTCCCACCTGTAGGTGGCACTGCCACTGTAGCTGGGTAACCAAATCAAAGTGTATCTGTGTGAGTCTCTGTGAGGCCAAGACCAGAGGCTTCGCACCTCCCCCCACCCTGGGCAGTGGATGGGAAACTCATTAAATGTATTAACTCATTAACTGTAGAGGTTAAGCGGAGCCCACCCGGGGGAAACTTGTGACGTCCAGCCCGGCGACAGCTCAGGCAGGCCTGGCCGCCACGGCACTCACGCTGCAGAGATTACATTACAGCCCTGACCTTATCTGCTCACTCCCAACAGCCATGTGCTGCAGTTGCTGGCATATTCTCCTCTTTTTTGTAGCTTTAAGCATTTCATTTCAAAGGGATGTTTGGGGCCTATTTTTAATCATTATGTGAAATTAGGCCTGTTACCAATGGGACCCCATCCATTAGGTTGTGAGTGCTCCAGATTGATTTACCATGTTTCCCATACGTCTCCCCACCGGTGTCTGGGAGGATGGCGTCCTCCCGATTTGATCTTTCTTCCCAAAAAGCTGATCTTTTTTTGAGGGGAAGTGAATCCCAACGTCATCGTCTTCTGTTAAGGGTGGCTGGCTGTGGGGCGGCTAAGAACAGCCACTTTCAACCTATAGGTGGTTGGTTTGCAGTCCCTTGGGGCCTGTGGTCTTAAGCCCCTAGCAGACGTGCACTTTTCCTTGGGATATTTAACATAAATTTTTCCAGCTGAAATGTCCGGCTGTATAAATGAGTAACGACGGCAAATTGCTCCAGATATAATCATCAGCTAAGCACCTAAACTAAACATAAAAGACTTATTATGGACAGAATTACTGGAACAAAAACTGTGAAAGAAGTAGTTCTTTGTGTCCGGCCCGGTGCTGGGATGGCCTGAGTAGGGAGAGTTCGGCCCCTAAATGCAGGCGGGAAGTTTGGGCCCCCCGTGGCGTTCTACAGGGCTGGCGCCCACGCGACACACCGGCACGGCTGCGGCACTGCAAACGCTGCCAAACTCAGACCTGTTTATTGGAATCTGTCAGGGTTTAATTGCGGACGGAGATGTGAGGGGAGCTCGCTGAGGTTTTACTGACCGGCGCTGGAGCTCTGCAGGGGGGCGGGGGGGGGGCTAGCTGGGGCTTGGAGCCCCTTAGCTCTCATTGTTTTCAGCTTAGCTCACTGCAGTAAATTTTGTTCCTGGAAATGACTCCCCCGTTGCCCAGTTTGCTTGGACGCTCTTATTTATTCCACTAAAGGTGGTGTTCTCTGTTATGTGCCCCTCCGCCATCAGGGTAAGGCCAGCAAGCGTGACAGCCACCCCAGAGCAGCCCACGCATACCCGCACAGACTCGCAGAGTCCCACATGGACCCCTAATCCTAACCCTGCCGCAGCCATACGTGGAGAGATGGTTCCGGAGTTTTTTTCTTTTTTCGTCTGTATCCCCCAAGGCTTTTACATGAGCTGTAGTGGCGAGGTTACAATTCCTCCCACCCGAACCTAACCCAGGTGCCTCTCTTTCTCTCCCTCTTTTCAGGACCTCCTTCAGCTGCCTTTTCTCTCTGGCTGTATTTTCCTTGCCTGCTTTCTGCACCCAAGCAGACGTTGGATGGTACAACACCATGCTCGAGTATGAAGGATTCAGTGCATATATTTGTGTGTGTGAGTGTGAGTGTGTGTGTGTCTCCCTGCTGGGCGTATGCAACTTTTCCATCGTCGCTCTCATGTAGGCACCCCCTGTTGCCTGTCCAGTGACTCCTACAAACAAGACCTTGTGTCTGGGACTGGACATCAGCACAGACGTTGCAGATGTCTTATATCCTCGACAGGAGCAGGTGTGTCGGCTGGGCAGAACAGGCAGTGGCGTTGGGAAACTGGCGCAGGCAGCCAGGCCCTTCAAGGATTTATGGGAGAGTTCTTAGCACTCGCTGATAAACCTGCGTGGATCACGCTAATAACAAGGCACATATGAAGACCCGGCAAAACAGCAGAGGTAGATAAGGCTGGCAAATGAGCTGAGGCAATATTTGAGTGGCAGCCAAGTCGGCCTATCAGGCTGGATCATCCGCCGTTGAACTGTGACACCATGTAAATAACGTAACTACGGGGCCCCCGTGCCTGGCTTCCTGGGCAGGAATGTCTGCCCCCCCCCCCCGCCCCCATGCACTGATTGCACTCGAAAGCCTCGTTTTTGTTTTGATCCAGCGGAGTGGAAAACAGAGCAATTTGGGCAAATTGATTCGCACGGAGAGGCTTAATGTACTGGTTTTAATGCTCCCCAGTCAATTCGTGAGGCGGGCTGTTTCTGCACTAAGTATCTGATCGAGATAATGTTGTGTTAATGTTGCATTAATATTGCCCCATTAGTGAGCAGCTAATCATGGGCAAGGAGGCAGGGCTGTTATGCTTAGGCGATTAACAGCTTACTGATAAGCAGCGCAATGTGTCACCAGCAGGTACAGCACAGACGAGGGCGGACCTAGTGATAAGTTATAATGAGTCAGCAGAGGAGGGGGTGGAGGTGGTGGGAGATTTTGGCTGTCATGTGACTTAAAAGTCAGCCCTGGAGAATGGGGGGCTGGGTGGGTCCTGGGGGCATCCAGGGGGCATCCAGGGTGTGTGTCACAGGGCCCGGGGATGGGGTGGCAGGTGAAGGTCAGCAAGGAGGGAAAGACACAGTGAACGCATTATGGGCAGCAATCGCCATTCTCTCCGGCTGCTTGTCGATAAAAGGAAATATAGTCAGTCTAATGGTCTAATGGATCTTCTGGAATTTGGTCTAAATTGTTAGTTGAATGCCTGTATTAATGACGGTTGAAATACATCCGCAGTGCCTGAGGGGTTGCACCTTTCACTGTTGCTTGTATATATTCCTTCCCAACACTGTTGTTCCAAAGTGCCTGAAGATTATTGCAACGCTTAATGTCATATGACTCCAAGAGACAACAGTTGACATGGAACAGACACCCCTGTGGTCGTTACGGAGAGACCCCCCCACACACACACACACAACCACACATACACTGGGGCCGTCACAGCGAGAGAACGTCCGAGTGTCTGACGGTCAGGTGATTCCCAGGATTCCCAGGGAAAGCTGCTGCTGTTGCATGAATGCTGCATGTTTTCACATTGCGGTGCAATGCGTGCGTTTGGTGGCAGTGCATTGCGGTGTGCGTGTTTGCTGAGGGTGCAGTGCGTGCATTGGCGGCAGTACATTGCGGTGTGCGTGTTTGGCGGGGGTACAGTGTGTGCGTTTGGCAGTGGCACATTGCAGTGTATGCACTTGTCGAGGGTGCACTGCGTGCGTTGGCGGCAGCACGTTGCGGTACACGTCATTTCGGGGGTGCAGTGCGTGCATTTGGCGGTGGCACATTGTGGTGTGTGCATTTGCTGAGGGTGCAGTGCGTGCGTTGGTGGCAGCGTGTTGCAGTATGCGTGATGGGGGGGTGCAGTGCATGCGTTTGCCGGTGGCACGTTGCGGTGCTTGTGCTTGGCAGGGGTGCAATGTGTGCATTTGGCCCGGCAGCTCGGCTCTCGCGTGCCCCCATCTGCTCCTCATTTCCCGCGGAAATGTTTTGGCTGCTCCGGCCTGTCCATCACCCGGCCTCTCCGGGTGTTTGTGCCGCTGTCAAGCAGGCGCTCTCTCCAGACTTATGGCACAGCCTCCCAAACATCCATGTTTGTTTGGCATGTTTATCTTCACTTTGTAAATTTGCATGTTTTGGTTTTTTGGAGAGCCTCGCTCAGATTGTTTTTCTCTCCTTTTCCATCTCTCTCTCTCTCTCTCTCTCTCTCTCTCTCTCTCTCTGTCAGCTCACAATTGGGGCTGCCATCTAGTATGTCCCCCTCCACTGTATCCATCCCCTGTCATGTCACCTGGGTACCCCCCCCCCCCAGCCATGAACGAGATGGTGGGGGGCACTGCCATGTGCAGGGGGACCTTATTAGCCCTGTCGCGGAAATATCTGGAAAAGCACAGTCTGAGCCGTTGTAGGAACTGTCCTCCGACTTAATTGGCAGCAAACTACAGCGCTCCATGTGGATGTGTGTGCGTCTGTGTGGATGTGATTGTGTGACTGTTTGTATCATAATGTAATGTATATCCAGGCAGGGCAGGGGGTGCTGTCGAGCTCGGCCCTACAGTCAAATTCCTGCCCCACTCGGAGCCCACAAATTAGTATCCTGCTTCTCCCGCGCGGGGCTGGCTCCCAAACACCGAGCCATCTGCACGCGCTCAGTATAAACATGACACGTGCTTTATGTTTAATCTGGTCTCCTGGAACCAGCAACTGCCCGTATAAAACACAGCCGCTTACTGGGAAAAGCCTGACTCGCTACCGCTGACTGCCTGTGGAGGTTTGACTCGCTGTGTTTTCAGTCCAGCTCCTTGCTGTAACAACACAGAGACACAGACACACCCAGAGCAGAAATCCATGAGGTCACCTCGGCCTGGCAGCTGACCTGTCCCTCATACAGCTGCGCCACCTCCCCTCCCCCATGCTTCAGTAATTAATATATATTTATTTTTTCAGCACTTGCCACTTTCTGCAGCTGAGCAGATGGTTTCTGTCCACAGAGACTCGCTAAACCGCGGCCTCTGTTTGCGTGCCGGTCCCCTTGCACCCTGGCCACACTTTGCTAACTCACAGTAGCCGTCTTGCTCACCACAGGTTTCTGCTCAGCTGTGCTGTAACTCCGTGAGCCTGGGAAGGGCAGATTTGAATTTCTATACAATGTTTGCTTTCTCTCAAAGTAGCATGGAGGGATTAAAAATGTGGTTC
>JAODKC010000039.1:2705862-2721880 GCA_026777985.1 Mormyrops attenuatus
AAACCAAAGAGGACAACAGGCAGGACAAACGGACCCTGGTGCCAGAACATGAGCATGATGATGCTGAGGTGTGTCTGCCTTGCAGATGGCCGGGTCTAGTTCCCTTGGTGGGTTCCCTGAACTCAGGGAAGTGCCACTGATCACAGAGAGGAATTGGGAACCTCCGTCTGATGGAATGGGTTTCCTGTTACTCTGGGCCTTCAGAAATGTCCTCCGATTCCCAAATCCCTCTGATTATCTCGGATGTTTTCAGACTTTTCCGATTTTCCCCTCCCTTTATGAGAGTCTCTTTCCAAGTGTCTATTTATCATTTTAATGGAGTTTTTTTGCCTTGGATACAAGCAGTATGACTGTAGTCTGGCACTGGAGTCCCGAGTCTAAGCTAGGCTTTGAGAGTAATTAACGTGTGATGAATCGCTACCTTCTGCTGCATCCATTACGGTTATCCACCGGTGTGGTATCCTGGCCCTGGGGGGTGTCTGGACGTCACTCTGAGGACGTTTGCACCAGATTCCCTGTGAAAATCCCCACCGCGCTCAGTCCCAGGCTCAATGCGCAGACACAGCCGCTCAGCGAGGCTGTTTGGCTTGGCTGCTGCTCACAGCCGATGACACAAATTAAGGTTTGGCCAGGAGCACGATCTGCCAGCGGTGGGGGCGATCTCTGGGTTTTTGGCCGAGCCACTCGGAGTCCGAACAAGGCTTCATTACCGTGCACCCCGGTCAGAGGCTCTCGGGGGGCTGGGGCGTGCCTGGCCAACGGTGTACGGATGGCGTAAGTGTATCACATGATGAGTGTGACATCCCCCCCCCCCGCAAGCAAGCAAGCAGTAAAACAATATGAAAAACCAGTGAAGAAATAAAGTAGAAGTTTAAGGCAAAATGAAATTAAGGGTCAATATTAAACAAAATTTTTTATTAACATATTAATACATTTACACGGCTGTTGATTTTAAGTCGGTGACTTTCAGGTTACGGGTCGACGTCTTTGAGGACCGGGACTGACGACCTGTCAGAGCACAAGGGTGTAAATGTACAAAATTTAAACTTAAATAAAAACAGCCAGCCGCACTCTCCTGAGGACGGCTCAGGTCCAGGCGAACGTCAGCGGGATAGCGTGTCAAGGTTTTCCAAGGCTCTCTGTCTCTTGAGGATTCCGCTAGAGCTTTCGCTCACAGGCGTACAAAAAATGGTTCATTTTTTAAAACGCCGCTTAATTGTGTTATGCGTGTCGGAACATTATGTTCATCTGTCCGTTTATTTATAGACCATGCTGAAATGGAAGACTTTGAAACATGTAACTTCAAACCAGCTGGGATGTTACCTCGTGTAAAGGCGTGTTATTGCGTTTAAGAAACGGACACCATGATTAATCACAGCAGAGCGAGTTTTCTGGCGCGGGGCTGCTTTCCACGGAGACCCCGCCGATTCGCGCCGTCTGAACGCACTCCCTGAGAAACCTGCTTCAGCCTTTCCTCTTGGCGCTCTCCACAGAGCGATGACTGAGTGTTTTTCTTCTGGGGAGACAATTGGGACAGGGCGTGAGTCTGGTCTGAGCCCCGGCTCGCTCCGTCCTCAGCGCTCGAAGTCAAGGAGGGCCTCAGCTATTCAGAAGTTCGAGATGTTTGAGTGTTTGCTCAACTGGAGGCTGCCTCTCCATCTCCCGCGGTCTCAAACATTCTCACCTTCACTGTCAGCTATTAAACTGCTGGTAAAATGTAAAAAAAAAAGCCCTGAGCCTTGATTTACTTACACAGTAAGACAGCAATAAAAGGCAGTCATTGGCCAGTTGGTCATGCCCTGACTTTACAAGCATCAGGCTGCAGACGGTGGTCACTGCAACCTCCAGAAATCCTAATATTTATCCTGTTACATTTTTCTGCATAAGCACACTATGCATAGGCAGAGTTGGAGGGAACGTTCCTGTGTGTATTTTTACTAGACATAATGCTTAATGTTATGGGGGAAGGGGCCCCTAACCCCCACTCTGTTCAAGTATCTCTGGCTTTCTGTAAAGCGGAGCCTTACATATTCTAGAGCTTTCTCTGCAGCCCTCAGACCTTGGCGGAGGAGCTGAGTTTGGGGGGGGGGCATTAGGGGGCCTATTTCCATGGAAAATGTTTCCCGAAATGATGGAGTTCCTGTGTCAGGGACTGGACGGCCTGTTAAGTACAGCCAGCTTTCGCCTGGCCTCGCCGCCCCTCTGTTATAGCTGCCTGTTATTGCTCAGGCTCTCCTGCCTGCACGGCCCTTAAGAAGAGTTCAGACCAGGGGCTGGTCTGTTCCACCAACTGCTCAGTGACACCCACTGTCCTTCAGCCCCACCCCCCCCCCCCCCCACCAATGCTGTTGTAGTCTGCATTATCAGATGTTATACTGTCTCATGATGTACGTATCATGCCAAAGTCTGATGTTGGGCTGCATGCTGACTCGGGGGGGGCAGCACAATTGCCGTGCACCTCCAGCATTGGGAGTTCAAATCCCGCCTCTGTTCTGTGTCCTATGATGCCTGGGATTGGCTCCAGGCCCCCTGACCCTGAGCAGGTTACGCGACCAGAAGATGGATGAAATCCTGAACATACTTCTTGTATCACCATTCTTATGTAAATAAACGATATCTCTGCTCTGCTATAATTTCTGATCAAAGTTTTATTAATTCAGGTAAGGCCAGAACTGTCCTATTAATCAACGGTTTGTCAAAATAAATGTGTGGGAGGAATAGTAACGGTAGAGGGGGATATGGGGCGAACGCATGGCAGCTTAGGTGGGTGTACGTACAATGGATCACAACGGACAGGGGGCAGGATGTGGGGGAGGCCCACTGTAAACAACCCACATTCCTAGGAGGGGTAGCTGCTGACAGATGGGGGCGGATTTTGGGGTCACAGGTCATGCGTGGATTCTTACACACAGGATCTCAGGCCATCATGGTTCCCTCCCTCTCTCCCTCCCTCTCTCTCACGCACTCACTCTCCACTGTCCCTCTCCACTGTCCATGATCTACCCCTCCAAAGTACTCATTTTATTTGGGGTGTGCCACCTGTCTATCATGGAGCTGCCTTTGCTGATTCAGTGAGAATGTTACTGCTTCTTCACACCCCCTATCCCCCCTCCCAATGATCCTGCTTTCTGAGATTTAACTATGGCATTAAAGCATCACGCAGCAGCAGGACAGAGGCAAACAGCAGTCGAGGGGCTGGCCGCCGGTCATGGCAGCGGGTTCGACCGCGGCCATGGTCCTTGTTCCCCTGGAGGGCTTCCAGCCAAATGCCCCCTACGAGCCCCAGTGCGACTCTGTTCCCGTTGCCCATTTTCTATTTCTGAAGGTGTGGATAAAACGATCAAAGGGCAGCCCCTCACTGCCGGTCCGGGGGGGGCTTCCTTGCCCAGGTTGGCCGTCCTCGCTCGCCTTCACTGCCTAACACAGCCCCGCATGACGGAGCAGGCCCCCTCGCACCTTCTCAGGCCCCTCGCCGGACACCTGCTCTGGTTGAAAAGCAGCGGGGGTGGGCAATATTGGGGGGGAGGTCTTTGAACGCCATGACTCTAAACGTTGCACAAATATAGCAGGGATCAGTTTCACGGCACTCAGCACTTTAGGTCTGGCCGCATCTGAAGAAGACCGCCAGATTGAAGATAGGTGTTACCTCCCGTAAATAAGGCTTCTAAAAGCACCCTGTTGTAAGCCTTACAACCCACTGCTACATCTTAAATTTCAAGGAATGGTCATTCCTGTGTCCCCGCGCCCCAGGGGAAAGACCTGAGGACAGCTTGCATCCCTGAATCCCCCTGGAAACTATCCATTCTCTAGGCCAGTGTATCCTATTCCAGTCCTCGGGGACCCACAGTCGGTTCATGTGGGCTCCCTGTGGGCCCCCGAGGACCAGATTGGAAAACACTGCTCGAGGCGACAGGTGATCCGTTGGTTCATTTTGGCCCATCTGACCACCTACTCAGACTTTGTTCCCATAGCTGCCCACTGATCATTCCTGCCTTTGTCCTTGATGTTTTTCGAGTGTTGGGAAAGTGTAATGCCAGTGAGCATGCCGCGCTGAATCCCTGATGGAATCTGGCTTAGGGGAATCGGAATTCGCCATGGCCTGGTCTCACGGTGTAGGCGTAGCGCCCCCCGGGGCAGCTCTGCGGATACTTCTGCCGATGTTGCAATAAATAGGTGCGCGTTCCAGAGGAATGCCGAAGTGCGTGTTGTTTTGTGAGCCGCGGTGCTGCTTTGGCGTTGCTAGGAGGTTAGGGTTGCAAAAAGGAGGCCCTCGCTTTTATCTGCCGTAGCACAGGACACATTCCTACGTAATGCCGTGGATAAAAAAGACTGTGGGCCTTGCAGACCGCTCCTCGAGTGTCTGAGATGAACATGAACCCGATCGTTGGACCTTTGATCCTGAGATTGTTTGTAATGGTAGCTTGGCTGACAGCTGCTCCTTATATAATCAGTCCTTTTCAGGGTGCTCCTTGCGCTTGGCACCCGCATGCCTCTTGACTGATGGAGTGCCGCTCTCTCCCTCCTTTCTCTCCATTGTTGGTCCTGCTTTTCATTGTCCTCCTCCAAAGGTGGCCCAAAGAGGGAACTGCATCCAAATCAAAAGCTTTAGGCAAAGAAAAAAAAAACACATACCGCGGCCTTCTGGTTAACGAGGATCCGTCCACGGCGCCTCTGTCACACGGAGGACAGGAAAATAAGGCACTTTCACCCGTCTGAACGCGGCACGCCATCGGTGGCGTCGTGTGTCAGCGACAGCTCACAGCCAGCTCACAATCTGTAGCCACTAGCAAGGTTTGGTCTCAGTGGCACGTCGTACAATCTCAGAAATTATGGTGCGTGTGTGAGTGTGTGTGTGTGTGTGTGTGTGTTTTTGTCATTATTACGTTTTAGGAATCAGGTTTACCCAATTTGTGATAAAAAACTAACTTTTTACCTCACGGGGACATTTTTTTGGTCCCCACAAGGAGAAATTTAATTGTATAAAAATCTTGTGATCTTTTGACGAATGTTACAGACGTGAAAGGTTTTGCATTTCGTTTGGCTACTGATGGTTAAGGTTGTCATTGCTGTAATTAGGATTTTGCCCATAGAAATGAACAGATGGTGCTCACAAAGATATGAGTACAGGTGTGTGTGTGTGAGAGAGAGAGAGAGAGAGAGCAAACTGACTCTATTCTTCTATAACAATCTCAAACTGGGTGGGTGCCGACAGTGCAGACTGACATTCTATTGTTTAACTCACTGCTATTCGCACAACAACCAAATGTTGGGATTTGTGCCACTTACCTGATGCTGTCATGCTCAGTTGACAGATACACCCTGTTTGCAGAGTAGATGAATACAACCAGCCACCATTCAATGATGGTGTCTTTCTTTAATGGTAACTGACCTGGCTTCTTGGTCAGTGTTACTGGCATTTCAAGAGCACAATAAGAAATGCGGTTTGTGTTTATAAACGGAAATGTCCTTGGGATGTAGGGATCACAGCATCACCACTCAGTTCCTCAATGGGTTCTTTGTTTGCAAAAAACAGTTCTGAATCCCAACACTAATTCTTTCAAAGAGGTCTTCAAAAATTCGACCAGAGAAACTGAGTGTGACGAATGACCGGATTTATGTTGTTTTTTTACGATACATGGACCTGCACTGTTGTACTGCTGCTGTATTACACTGGGAGATATGTTCAGTTTATGGTCTGTCGCTTAGCAGATGCTTCTCTCCAAAGCAACATATGATCAATGAAAGCTAGAGGCCGGGGTCAACTTTTGTCCCTAGAGTGGCTGGAGTTAACGGTCTTGCTCAGAGATCCAGCAGTGATATAATCACTCTGCGGGCCAGAACCCACAACCCACAATCCAATCGTTTTATTTGTCACATCACATGATATTTGGTAGAGTACAGGCAAGTGAAAAAAACTTGGGTGCAGAGTTCCACAACAGCAGCGACGAAATAGTACAAATATTGGAAGTAGTAATTACCACTGTGGGATGCAGGGACAGTTAAACATTCACAGATCTTTAGATGCTTTTATACAAAGAAACATACAATCGGGAATGCCAGGTCAGACCTGGTGGGACTGGGGTTAAGGGCCATACTCAAGGACCCAATGGTGACATAACTCTGCTGACCGCAGGATTTGAACCAGCGACTAATACAGTGTGGTGACATAACCACACGAGTGTAAGTATGGCTGTGATATAGGTGTGGATGACAGGGAATGGCCAATCATCAGCTCCCCGACCAGCTGGAGTCATGCACACTGAAGTGTAGGCCACAGGAGACTGACCCTGGATGGTCGCGGTGCTTGAGGATGATCTGCATGTTTCTGCAAATACTTTTGTGGTTAACGGCGTTCAGGGCCCTGGAGCAGCACAGTAAAGCTCCCACGATGAGATCTGCAGTCGAACCCCAGAACACGGCGGAAGGTTCAAAGCCGGCGTCTGTGTCAGCTCCAAACCCCGCGGCAGCTTCGGGACCAGCTGAGGCTGAACCCCTCCCCACCCCCCATGTCAGATGCTCTTTCTCAGTAATGAGCCTTAGCAGACCTCCTCCCCTGTAACACTGTGGTGTTTACGTTTGCCTAACACCAGCATGTGCTGTATGTCCCGCAGGTCTTGGATAAGACCCTAAATTCCTATGGAGTAAGCGGGTTTGCACCATTTAGCATATATAAACAGGGGGGAGGGGCACAGCTCCTCTTCCGCTCACAAATTCACTCAGGGCTGAGTGGCGTTTTACAGGGATGATGCCGCGTCTGCCAGCCCATGACAAACACGGTAACTCAGGCCCACACATGGAAAGTAACACCTACCTAGTGCAGGCTAACAGGGCAGCGGGAGGTAATTGCAGGAAAAACAGCTTGGCTTTTAGTATTTCCATTTTTTTCCTTTAGTTCCTTGGATGGAAAGGTTTCGGTCTGGAAGGCTTTTCCTGGAAAAAGGCCTTAAACTGCTCAACTGTGTTTTACTCGACTCGCCCAGGCTGGATCTCCCAGAACCGTCGAGCCGTTTTACGATTCGCGTAACGAGGCACGCTGAGAAACCTGTCACTTGGGCTCTTTTCCCTTTTCTTTAGTTTGTTTTGTGTGTGAGAGCATGCAATAGAAATAAGTTCATGGACACTAACTTGGGCAGTACACAATTGGTGTGCAGCATACTGGCGAGACAGCGCCATCTGGAGTGTGTGTTTAAGCCCGCGCAATATGGCAGTAAATCGGGACCTTCAGGATGAAATAAGCAGCCAGTTAAACGATCCATCAAGAGTATGAAATGCTTTTCATGAATGGGAGAAGCAGGGGGTGTCCGTAGTTTTCATCACTTTTGTTTTTACTGTTTTCATGTGCGAAATCTTAGTCAAAACTATAGCTGCTTCTGCATCAATACTATTTTCAATGCTGCTTTGTTTTCACGTTTTCTAAAGTCTTCTTTAACATTCTGTTTGATTTCGGTTTCAACACTTGTTTAATTTCACATTTATTTCACTGTCTGTCTTGTCCACATGACCCACAATGCACCTTTCTGCAGGTGAAAAACCCAGCTTGTACAACCAGATAAGGGCCGGCATTAAGGACACACACCAGCTTTAATGCGTCCCACAGAAATGCAGGTTTAATGAGAGCGGAGAGATTTAATGTCTAATGTTTATTCTGCAGTTAGCGCGTTGCTAACAGGAATGGCGAAACAGGAAAATGGACTGTATGGGATTCTTAAAATGCCCTTTGAGCCCCATCTGTTTGTTTTGTGAGGGGGAGAGCCCAGGTGCATCGTGCAGGTCTGCTCAGCTCATCGCTGGACCACCCAGCCATACTAACCGTGGTGTCCAGGCCTCATATAGACCATGTTATCATCCGCGGAGAGCAGCACGTCCCCCCATGGAACCTCCACCTCGCCTTTACCCCCACACTGGGTGGGGGGGGTTTCCTCAGGGCTGTGACAGTCGTACTGTTTGCATTCACCTGTCACCAGTTGCCATGTCAGTGCATATATTTATCTGGTATACTGATGTGACACAGCTTGGTTGGCCTCTCACGTCGGCTGTCTACGTCCTCGAGGGTGCTTCCCACCATTAGCGTCCAATCAGCCGGCTGCTCGCCGCAGCCAATGACCGAAAAAAGCAAAATGCGGGTCACGGCACCCCCCACCCCCACATTGTTTCCAGGTGCAGGACTGGCCCCCGGGTGTAGCGTCATGGGTGCCTCGGGGGGGCAGCCATGCCATGTAACATTTACACTTCAGCTTGAGTTTCAGGGGCCGCCTACTTTCACGTCCACATGCCATGTTTACGACGCACGATGCGCCGAAGCCATAAACAGCAGCCTCCGTTGCTCATGCACTTGGCAGTGGCCGGGGGCCTCGATGAGCTTTGTTAGTGGACGCCCACACAGAGCCAAGGGGGATGACATCTTATATTCTGTCTTCTATAGGAGAAGCTAATTTAGCAGTGCGGCTGCTGTTTTGTGTTACAGGGAGCTGAAATCCATACATTACATTCTCTCCGCTGAAAGGAATTCCTTTTTAAGGGGTTGTTTTCCCCCAAGATCTCCGGCTGACAGGGACACCACACAGCGGGCCGGAATCATTCGCTGTTTTTCCTCCACAAAACCGCAAGATTGTCATGCATGCAAGAGGACAACTCTTGTTTCTATTAGGATAAACATATAACTCATTCCTACCTCAGAGGTAAACCTGTTTATAGTCTAGAGCAAAACAGACCCACCCCCCATCTGGCCGAAGGCTGCGTTTAAAAGATGGTTTCTTGAACGAGTGCCACCTTTCCCAGATTGCTGCATAACCAGAAAGAGCTACAGAAAGTATCTGGTGTCCAAGTTTAGCAGGAATTCGGGTGCAAATCTCTACCAACTGTGCAAAATGGGTATAACTTTTTTACTGTGTTTGAACTGTTCTCCATAAAACATTCTCAGAACAGTATGTTTCATTAATCAGTGACACAGTGATTGTGCAGTGGTACAGGCTGGTGTGAAGCAGACTGTTATCATGGTGATGGTCATGATGTGGGGGTGGGGGGTCTGGGGAGTTTATCACGAGCGGTGTTAGTGTGTCAATGTCTCCGTGAGAGCTGTCAGCTCGCTTCTTCGGGGTGAGATCCTCTGTCACACACACAGGGAATCCCTCGCATTTCGTAAAAATTCCTGCACTGGCTTTGCTCTTGGACTCCCCAGCCTGGATTCCTGTAAAATGCCCCCCCCCCACCCACGCACTCCTGCTCCCTTCTGACATTTATTTTGCATTCTTCTGCAAAACTTTGCGGTTCTCTGTATGTAATATTGAGGAAAAGGGATGTAAGCAGAGTGTGCGGGGGGGGGACTGGCCAGCCTAACCCTCCCCAGGTAAATTAGCTGCCAGCCCCCCTTTGGGGTGACTGAGGTGGGCCTCGGTGTCGGAGACGGCAGGAGAGGATTCAATCTTCTGGTGCCAATAGTTTGCTGATACTTGTTATTTTGCTAGTTCACTATTGTTGAACATAATAGTATTTTTTTATTGTTTTCTTTTCTTGGCTGTGCTGCCTGTAAGATACAGCAGGCCCTTCAGTGATTCTCCCAGTCTATTTCCACAATGTGATAAAAATCTCTTTACTTTGTGGGGACATGTTTTTGGTCACCACAAGGGGAAACTCAATTTTATAAAAATCTCTAAATGCAATGAAAAAGCTAAAAATGCCAAAAGTCTCGTATTTAGTTTGGTTACTTATGGTTAAGGTTAGGGCTGGGAAGGTCGTCGTAGTTGGGGTTAGGGTTATGGCCGTAGTAATGAATGGTGAATCCCCACAGAGGTAAAGATACCTAATGTGTGTGTGTGTGTGTGTGTGTGTATGCCTTAGGCAGCTAGCTCCCCACACAGCGGAGTTGGTCAGCACTGCTAATAAAATCACTGGCAGTCACTGGCAGTGAGAAGAATCTCTATTTGATTTACAGTGGCCCCACTGGGGCCTCGGGGACCGTACAGATGTCTGGGTCCTGTCTGCTCCAAGTGGAGATGAGATGAGAGCTCCTGGTTGCTCTTCAAAAGGGGGGGGGGACATGGCCCTGGGATTACATCTCACGAACCCCACCTGGTGGAGATGACCCATAAATCCTTGTTTCCTTGCTCAGGGACGTACGAGAGGATGGCGAAATCAGGAATATGGATGGGGCTTGTGATGTAATTAAAATTCCTACATTGTGTTTTATGGCAGCCGGTTTCCCGTGCTGAATTTCTTGACTTGATGAAGAGACACGCGATACGCCCCTCTGGAGTGTTTCGGAATGCTAGTGTGTTGAAACGCTCCCGGCCGGGACGGTGTCATTCCCCAGGTCGGCTATTTCATATCCAGAAAGCTCCACAGTGGAGCTGAAGCACTCAGCTGCGTATCGTCCCAGAGCTGCCGCCCCGCTCCTCACGCCCCAAGCATCACAAGAGCACCAGGCTGAACTGTTTCATTGCTGCGCCATGTATTTCGCTAACCTCAAAGGCTAAAGTGTCTAAAGTTTGTTTGGAGATTTGTAAATCACCTTTCACCCCCCCCCCTCGTGGCCTATCTGCTCCCCCTCAGAATTCCATGGATCTACAGCTGTGTGTCTCTGAGTTTTCGTAATTCAGCACAAAACAAGCAGCGTGTTCTCTAGCAATGCACCGTACTCACTTTTAAGTATCACCACCTTCAACCTTGTCAGGGTGGCGTCGTGAGTGGCTTACCAACCTTGAAGAAGAAGACTTGATAGGAGAGCAGCCATTTTTACAGCCAGCCAAGATGATATAAGCATCAAAAAATGCAGCACATTATTTAAAAAATAATGCCATTTAAGAAGTAATTTTCCATGCAGGATGTAATTCTTTAAAGATACAAACCGGCAACGTTTACCCCGCATTATTGTTTCCCTAGAAACCAGCTTCAGACATTTTGTTCGAGATGCTAACCACCTAGTCTAATACACATCATATGATAAAGATCCCCTGAGTCAGCACCTATATGAGCAAGCATTACAGGGAGTAGATCTTGCATGAATAAACGGGAGTGTGTGCATGCGTATCACTTATTGTTCTGACAGGAAACTGCAAAACAGTACCTTTAAATAGGAAATCCCCAACATTTAAAAAAGAGGAAATTATCCAGACAAGCTGACTCTTTTATTATTTTATTTTTGGTGGTTTCCATAGCAATATCAGCATTGGGGAAGTGAGAGAGAGCTGATCCGCCATCGGTCCCCCCAGGCTGTGGAGTCCAGACAAAACTGCATGTGGGTCTGTCCTCTGCTTTCATGGCTCTCAGACATGCAGCCATGTCTGCCCCAGCACAACAGCAGCCAACTGTTGGATAAATCTCTGGGTGTGGTTACAGGTGCTAATCGATCTCTGGGTTTAGCTACAGGTGCTAACCGATCTCTGGGTTTAGCTACAGGTGCTAATCGATCTCTGGGTTTAGCTACAGGTGCTAATCGATCTCTGGGTTTAGCTACAGGTGCTAATCGATCTCTGGCCACAGCTATACTGGGGGTTGAACCTGATCCATGGAGAGCCGCTATGGGTGCGAGTTTTTGGGATAACCTCTCCATCTGCCAATAATAAAGCAGAGGTTCCTAACTCCAGTCTTGGGGATCCACTGTTGCTGGCTGATTGAGAGGCCATCCCCAAAACCCGCACCCTCAGCTCCCCTCCATGGAACAGGTTGTTGTTCCCTCAAGCCCCAGTGTATGTGGGCTTCCCTGCTGCAAAGGCACTCAGCACATCTGATTGCACTCCAGATAAGCTCCTAATTAGTTAGCCTTGACGTGGTTAATTGCATTAATCGCACAATTCAAATCGCACTAATTGCTATTTGTTTTCCAACAGATTTTTCAGCTCCGTCACACAAAAAAGTCTGTTTGTGCTGTTAAAATACACCTTTTCATTTGCTCAAAAAACCAGCGGAGGATGAATTAGCAATGAACTTGATTGTTTACTTCTTTAGTTACTTCATGCTTGAAAGGCTCACAAGACATAAGCAATCAGAGAACAGTTGCAATAATTAACTCTGAATTTCTTTTTAATAACAAAAATATTTTTAAACACTTCTGGAAACTTCTGGGTTTCGCATTTACTGTTAGTACTATTTCATTAAACTGAACAGGAAAGTGAGAGTGACGGCTGCGGGGGCCGTCTGAGTCCTGCTTGGGGACACGGCAGGGAAGGCCAAGGTACAGACAGAGGTGGCTGCAGGGTGAGACAGCTGGACAGTGGTAACCTCTGTGTCCTTTGAAGTGGAAATGCACACATTTGCAAGACGACGGCTCTTCGTTCCACATCAAACGCTTTGAGGACGAGGCCGCTTCGAGCGGCCCCACCACTTAGAGACACGGGCGAGTCGGCAAGGAGCTCCTGGTCTCTTTGATCCCAACACGGCCTGATTATGGTGTTGTTTAAACCTCAAGTAAAAGGTGCAGCTGGTTCTGCGCTGCCTGCGGTGTCCTGCTCGCCCCACCTGCGTTCACGTAGCGCTCACCCAGAGACTACACAAGCATGCTGAGAGCAAGGTCATGCGACTGAAGAGTGAAGGGGGTTAGACAACCAGGGTGCAGGTAGCGGATTGAGGGGAGGGGGGTCAGCACCCGTTTATTCCAGTTGGAGCTGAACTCACATGTTGAATTTGAGTTTTACTCAGGTGTTCACAGGAAAAAAAAAATGAAGCAGGGAAAATCCTGTGGACTATGCATCGTGACTCATTTCATCTGCATGGAAGTTGACATTTATATCATTAATAACGCGCTTGTTCAAGTGTCATTGAAGTGTACATAGATAATTTCAACCTTATCGCCACTAGATGCCGCTATGAATTTAGAAATTCGAGTTTAGCGATTTTTATTAGCCAAACCAATGAATATCGTATTCACGGAGGTCATTCTGGAGAGTTGCTGTTAATGTTGACTAGTGGGAAAAGGAAGCTAAATGTCTATGTGTGGGACATTGATAAAAATTTACAATCTTTGTCAATGTGTGTTATTGATTTGTATTGTGTGTATTTAATTTTCTTGACTGAGGGTCAGTATTCGGCAAATGTTTGCGTAATATGCGGGCACAAACTAAAATAAATGAGGAAATTGTCTGGATATTAATCTGACTTGATTCTGTTCTACTGGGGAAAAAAAGATACGGTGTGTTTTGTATTTATCGCAGACAAGAGCATAAGCAATGAAGAAGGAAAGAGACTGAACATAAATTCTGGGCTGTTTTTTGAGCAGAGCACTCGTCAGCAACCGAAAAGCCAAAAATTATGAAGAGAATGACTCAGTTTTGGAGAGAATGGAGGTCTTAAAATAATCCCTCAAATTCCACACAAAGAAAATTCCACATTGTCCTCTGGGTGTCGCTGTCAGCGCAATATCTGTATCTTTGATGAGCGATATTATTTATACATTATTTAGCGACCCACGGCATGCAGAGAGGTTAAAAAAGAATAAAGATGTCTAATGGATTGTCAGTATACATTATTTGGAAGAACTGTGAATTTTTTGAAATGCATTCGGCATTTTCTGGGATGGGAGGGGGGTCATGTGACTGGGCATCCCTGCATTACCACGCACAACAGACAGCCCTGAACATCCCAGAAGTGATCCATTGTGCACATGATGGATCTGGACACCAATGATACTGGGTGGGGTGGTGCATGTCACACCATGTGCTTCACCTCTGCAGCTGCACCGATATGTATTACATAACCCTGCATATGCATACTCACAAGCATATGAAAATCAGTCCGGTAGTCATGGTGATGAGCAATAACCACTGATCTGAGATGACATCATCTGTCACCGTGGGAGAAGAGGATGCCAAGAGGCATCTTAGTGGGTCAAAGATGTGACCCAGACACATGTGAGGCAGCTTGGACAAATCGGGTGGGCATGCCAGGTGGAGGTAGGTGTGGCATCCTGGACACAAGGCACAGAAGTTTCTGCAAGGATGTTACTGAGATTAATAGACTTATTCTGGTCTTAAACATTAAAGGTGACACGTTTTGGACGTTGTGAAGGTTTCCCTCTTGGCTAATTGCACTTCAAATGATTCCAAGAGCCCCTGAAAAAGAGGGGGCCTAAAAATTTGGAACATAATTGGATTGGTCTGGGTTGGGGACCCAAAATCTCTGGTGTCTGTATCTGTCACAGAAACATGCAGACAGAGTCTCTCCCTCTCGCGGCTGCATCTGAGGAGAAACACCGACCACACGGGATTATGACGGAGCTCACAAAGCCCCCGGGGTCTCAGTGGCCCAGGAGACGTGCTCAGAAGAGGCATGTGATGACGACCCATGAGCCCACACCCGTCAGCTGACTGGGGGAAGGGGTAAGGAGCGAGTCAGGGATCTGGCCAGAAGGTACATTGATGGGGGGGCAAGTGTGGGGCATGCTGAGGGGTGTTCTGGTGTGGGGGTGGGGGCCATGACCTCCCTTTCGGACGCAAGCGTGCCTCCTGAGCTTTGGATAATTCTCTTTCTGGGGGGCCATCCTGACTCTTAGCCCCCCGTCAGAGCGTTTTGTTCGGCGTCTGATGAGATTCCTGATCCACCATCTCTTCGAGCCGTGCAGTGTACCGCAAAGATGCTTCCTCCGCAAACTGCGGGCAGCTAATAGGCGAGTCATGAGTGAAGAGTTCTGGAAACGCGCCCCGTCTATCATCGTAAGAGGGATCTGAATGTGTAACCTGTCGTACGTGATGTGATCCATGGGCGTTTCCTGTAATGTAAGCATCACATCACATAGTCTCAGGGTCACCTGGCAGGAGGCCAAAATGCCTTCATGGAAAATTCCCCCCTCCCCTGCATTGACAGTGAAAAGTGAACTGCTACTGGCCCCTCCCACATTTACCATGCCATCACTTCCCCGTGAGCCAGCCCCTGAGAATATTCCAGATAACCAGCAGGCCTTACAGTATAACACCTACACCCTTGCCGATAGTGTTGGAGGTGAAGCCACCTTTCTGGTTACAGGCGACCTGTAACCATGGGACCCAAGGGAGCCCAAAGTCTGAACTGGACAGAAAAAATGGGGATTCGGAAGGTGGGGGGGAGGAGAGAGACATGGCACACTTAGAATACAAGACAGCTCTTTTATCTTTAAAAACGTACGTTATTTACCTATGCTGCGTATCACATGGCGGCGGTGGTTACCAACACTCGAGCTATGCATTTCTGTGAGGCCCCCAGGGGTCATTTCACTAAAGAGTCGCTACACTAAATACTAAATAAAACCATTTGTCTAGGGGATACTGAGCATTGCGTTCTGCTAACCAGCAAGCTAGCTACAATCTTCCGAGTCAATTCACAAGCTATTTATTTAGTTTAGGAAATGTCTGAGGGGGTGCAAGGGGCCCCAAAGAGTCTTTTTGAGTGGGGCCCCAGAAGCCAAAACCCTGCCCCTGGTATCCTAGGGATCCTGGCCCATCTTAGGGCACAAGGATGAGATGCATTATGGGAAATTTATTCCGTCCAGCAGTCCTGCATTGTAGGTTTTTTTTGTGATTATGTCGTAACAGGAGAAATCACAGTACCTAACTGCATGTTAATTTGTTTTTATACATAATTTATGTGAGTGTTTTGTGGTCTGAATCACATCAGCGACTCAGCAGCCTGGCAAACCACTTGGCCACACCCAGGACCCCGAGGACGGATCCCCAGTACAGAGCCAGTGCGCGGAGCATCTGGAACAGAAGTCACCATGAGGTCTTAGATTCATCTACAGAAGAATAAGCCAACAGCTGCAGTTCACGGGGGAAAAAAAAAAAAAGAGAGAGAGAGACACTCCAACATCCTCGCTGTCAGATGATGAAAAGACGATGATTCAGTCCGTGCTCCCCGTGTCCCGATCGATCCGAAGCTGGGTATAGTTTCCTGCCTGGGCCAATCCGTGTTCATGAGTCGATGTGAACTCATGCTTCCTGCCGGCCAAATGCTCGGAGTGTGTCATTTTTGTTCCTTACATAGAACCGAGTGGGTGGGGGGGGGGATTGTGGTTTGGCAAATGGGGGGCTTATATCTCAGCTGGGGGGAGGACATG
>JAODKC010000039.1:2751200-2772321 GCA_026777985.1 Mormyrops attenuatus
AGCGGAGGGTCATTTGAATAACAGCGCATCTACAGAGCACAGCCTATTTTTGTTTTTAAAATGACTCCTTTTGTGGCCCCCCCCCCCCCCCCCCCAAGGGTCTGATCTCTTCCACATGAGTCTCAGACACATGACTTACACATACCGCTGTGTGGGGGGTGTTAGTGCCACCCCTCCCTCCCCCAGGGGGACAGGAGTGGGGGTATTCATCTGAATTTTTTACCCTCATGTGAGAGCTTGAGGTATCCTGCAGATACGCAACTCAGAATGATACTGCTGGACATTCAGCTGAGCCTAAATGAAGACTCCAATACTTAGTATGGCTAAATTGTACAGGAATATGTAGACGCTAATAATAATAAAAATTTAAAAAAAAAACACAAAAACAGTAATATTAATGATAATATCTACAAATCCCTACATATATTATTACATAATTGCTTCGTTACATCTTACTTGTAATGTATTTCAGTCCTTACTTAATTGTACAAGATGTTAAAATGATCATAATCTCTAAAAAAAAAAAGTGATCAACACTATCCATTCATTAAGGTAGCCTAGTTAAAACGCATCATAAAATAAGTGTAAATACACAAAACAAAAGTAATAGAGAAATATGCACGAAATAACCAATAAATTGCCACAGAATTTAGACAAATGCACAGATTAATTACATAACTTCATAAGAGCAATTAGATTATATAATATTGTATGACTTGCTATTTTCTGGGTTCAAGGCTGGACGAAACGCGTTTTACGATATCGACCGGCCGAAACCACTAGCCTTCGGAAATCCCAGATTACAGTATCAGATTGTGAAACAGGGAGTGAATTAAATAATGTCCTCTACCCTGCAAGTCACGTGTTACACTGCAAAATTACTCCAACGAACGGGATACTTATAAATTGATTACGTTTCTAAGTTATGCACGTACGGCTGGGCTAAGTAGTCGGTTAACATCACACAGAACATTTTGAAGAGAAAGTTGAAGTTGAGAACAAAAAAAAAAAGTTGCACGGGGGTTGTAGGAAACTTGCTTAAGGTTTCTCGCGCACATCGCCTCGCCGCCCTACCTGCGATGTCCCACAGCTGCAGTCGGATGGTCTCCGCGTCCCAGTTGAGGACCTTCAGGGCGAAATCCACCCCGATTGTGGCCCTGTAATTGGGGGAGAAGCTCTGCTGCACGTAACGCTTGATGATGCTCGTCTTCCCCACTCCCAAGTCGCCGATCACTAACACCTTGTAGAGGTGCTCCTTTCTGCTGCCCTGCATGTTGAGTGCTTAGGGCTGATGCTGATCATTCCCCGTGTAATCCGCGGTGACAGAGTAAGGCCAGTGAAGGAGGGCGTATAAATGCTACGGACCGCCCAGAGACCCCGGCCGGAATGCGCTGGCAGAACGGCTTCTTCCCCCAAACCATCTGCCCGCTGGCTGTCCATCACCAAGCACAGCTACTTATACCAGCTGCCCCCTCAGCACGAATCCCTCCCCACCAGTTCAAAACTTATAGTCAAGGTTCAGAATAGAAATAAGAACCTTCCTCCGATCCCATCCGGCTTCTCAAATCTCAAATGAATCCTCCAGTCGCGAGATAGCTCAGCCTGATGCCATGAATATTTTAATATGTGTAACTACTACTTAAATGTTTTAAATAAATGTTCATTCTTCCCAAAGCGAAGATAAGCAAATATTTTTATGTTGAGTGCGCTGGACCGTACCCACTTTCAGCACTTCCGAGATTTCCCAATGAGCCCTGTAGTTTAAATTTAAATGGGTTATTTTTTAGTCGCAACCGCATTTTATGTTACAGACACATAAGTAACGCACGGATAATTTATATTTAAAATACCCGACATATGAGCTTGAAGAGCATCTTTATTTTTTTCCCCAAGAGACAAGGCAAGCAATCCAAAGTAAATGTTTCCGATTAACCGCGCGAGAATCTTTCACAGCAGAGATTTCACAAAATTTAAAACAGATGATTCTTCGATGCAGAAGTGTTTTCCCCCTTATACAGTATAAAAACACATCTTCCCTTCTCAGATATGCCAGTACTGTGGCATACAGTATGCAATGTTCTCCCCCAATAAAAAATAAAAACCTAACAGGTTATTCTCCAAACTGTCCCATTGCAAAGATTGTTTTATAGGGTTCCTCCCTGAGATTTAATCAATATTTAATCGAAATGCATCCCAACTGCTTTCAGTTAAGACACTTTTTCCACACAGTGGCTTTTAGTTTACGATGGTTTTAAGCCAACATTTCTGGGTTAATGTTCCAATAACAGCAACTGCAAACTGGTGCAGGAAAATTGTTCCTAAATAACTTTTCAAAACAAACGCATTAAAACTTCCACATTTAAGGATTACCAAGGGACAATCTATGTCCTCCTTAATATTCCAAAGGTGCTTAATTCCCTTTAAAATCTGTCTTAAGCAGAATTTTCATTCTAAAAATCATCAATACTGAAGCCTAGTACCGAACTGGAGGAATGGCGCCTCCTACATACTGGGGATGGGTTTTGCTGCCATGGCGATGCTCTCAATGCTACACTCATCTGAACCCCGGCGGATCCGGAAGTACCCGTCCTCGCCCCAGCCGGTGCCCCAGCTGTTCTTCACAATCCAGTACTTCTGGCCTGATTTGGGGCAGGTACCATAGCCCACCAGCAGGACGGCGTGGTTGGTCAACTCGAAGGGGTTAAAGCTGCCCGTCACAAAGGTGTGGTGGTAGATGCCCCCGCTGTACGCCATGAAATCTGGGTAGACCTCGAAGGCCACGCCCATGGGTCCGTCTCGCACCAGCTCCAGCATCATGGTGGCTTCGTTGCAGGCGCCGTAGAAGCCGCCCACGTAATGGTAGTCGGAGGCATAGTACCGCAGGCAGCCGTCCTTCACGGTGCAGGCTGTGTCCTTCCCCACGTAGGGAAAGCAGTCCTCCTCCACCACGCCAAAGTCCTGCGTGTGCTTCCCGATGAGGTATGGGAAGCCCCCGTCACAGCCTGCAGAGGGGGCCAGAGCAGGCCGTTAGCGGGGAAACGCGTCACGCGGAGGCAGTAAAGGCACAGCAACCAGGTACCTTGGGAGTACTGGGAGCAGGAGACCACGCCCTGGGGGCTGAAGATGGGCTGCTGCGTGTTGTTGGTCAGGATGCGGACGCGCGCCTCCAGCATGCCCATGGTGGCAAAGGAGTAGCAGCTGCCACACCCACCTGGGGGCGGCGTAAGGGGAGAAGAGTTGGCGTAGCATCACAGGGACAGACAAGCTGTACGCGCATCAGCTGGAATAATGTTCAGAGGTCAGAGACGGGTACACATACCAGCCTCAGCCAGTCCCAAACACAATTCTCTCCCTCCCTCACACACACACACACACAATACTTCTTACCCCTCAAATACCCAAGCAGCACAACACAGAAAGACACGATCACCCCCACCATTGACTCAATACATCTGTAGGGCTGTTGTGAGGATTTCAGTCACTGCAGGAATTAAATCATTCACACACCCTCCCCTGCCCCCCACCCCCAAAAAAGTATCCCAGTTGGTTTGGCACTTTTGGTAATGGAACTTTGATACTAATACTCAATGGAAAATGGAAAGTACCGTACCAAAAGTATGGTACTTGGTTCAGTGGAAAAGCACCCAAAGAGGAGAACCCCCCCCCCATAACTGGATTTCTGGGATGCTGTAAAACTCAACAGCCCTGAAATAACCGGAACAGTGCTGATGAGTACACTGCAGACTGTGCAAGCCACCAGTCCTCAAGCGAGCTGTATTAGCACAGACAGGGGGCACCCTCTGCCTCACCACATGGTGTCATACACTACTGGACACGTGGCTTGGTCCCCTGGTCAGCGGGAAACAGACCCGAGACCTGAGACACGGAGGGGTATATAGATCAGCAGAGGATTAGCAGCAGGGTGCAAAGAACAAGGGAGGCCACTACATCATCTGCTACACACATAGTTAAGGGACTCCAACCAGCAGGGTGGAGATATGGACACTAAGAACACTGTCTACTTTCCAGTAACAGGGGGAAAAACTCCACTGCAAATTGGCAGGACAGCAAAGAAAAGAAGCCAGAGCCCCCTCTACTGGTGGGACCCCAAAAGCACATTCAGAGGTGATCCCCAAGCCAGCACGGCACTAAGGAACATCACCAGGCAAAGGTGTGCTTTCTAACATACTAACTGGAGTATTCTTCATGCGCGTGTGTAAAATGGAAATGCAGCAGGACTGCCGGGAGGCGTGATGCACCGCGGGGGCCACAGGGAGGCGTCACCGCCATCATCACCCAGAAATGATGCATGTAGAGGTCGTCCCCATGACCTCACTGAAGGTTACGCCACGCGGTGCTTGGCCAAATGCGAAAAGCGCTACACTGTTGTTAGCGTATAATTCTGTATTTTCTGAGACACCCAAGGCAGTCTGGGAGAAATACCTATCCGACCCATGAATTTCCAGGCCACCATTACCTCAGAAACACTAATCAGGTTTCTGAGCTCTCCGTCTACTGCTAATATTAGCATTTGTTATTAAAAGACCTCCAAAGGTCAGAGTGCATTTACCTAAGATGCTCAAAATAACAGCAAACTGCTCCCTGAAGGACTTTCATTCTGCATGTTCTGCATTGATCTCCATCAAACCACGTGTAATTCCTGCTTTACCCCTTAAACTAATGTCTAGTTAACTGGTAAAAAGGAACATGATTAAACTGTTGAACATGATTTAAAGTTGAAACCGTATCTGTTGGGGGGGGGGGCGGTTCCTGTCAGTGGGCAAAACATTTCCTATTGCCAGACATTTAACATGCTTGGAAATGGACGTCGGTTTAAAAAACCTTTCACAGTAATATAACTGTACATTTCCAGTCTCTGAGAAAATATGTTTCCCTACTAAAATTAAAACCAAAACGCCTGGTTATAAGTAAAAAGTGAAAACTGTTTTTCACAGCTCTTATAGGAAATGGATCCAGGCACATGGCTCGATGCAGCTCTTCAAGCATTTATTTGGAAAACGAGATTGTCGCCGTAGTCATCGACCCACTGGCCAGAGCGGAGTGACCTCTGATCAGGCCTCCGTCTCTGAGGGAGCTGGGCATCACAGCACTATAAACCACTCGTCTAAGACACATTTCTGATGCCAATTGGGGCAACGGTAAACGCCGCCAAAGAGGCTGAGCTACGTCTCGCTGTAGTCCCAAAGGTCTGAATGGAGGATTGAATCAGCTTCTCTCCAGAGACTCTGACTAACAAATACCAGCAGGACAGGAGGAACGACTCCCCCCACCAGTAACTCATTCCTCTTTATGGAGACAGCAGTGATCTAGCAAATAGACAGGGGGTCCTGAGGTTCACTTAATCTGACCCTGCAGCTCAGCGACACAATGCCTCTAAACCAGCCACAGAGTGTGAGAGTGTGTGTGTGCCCTGTAATGCACTGGCATCTCACCCAGGGTGAGCACCAGCATTGTGTCCTCTGATGCCTGGGACCCAGGCTTCAGGCCCCCCACAACCCGCAGGCTGAAGAAAATGCAGAAGCACCTTGGTTTCGCACTGGACTGACGTAATTGACCCCATTGACGTCCCTCCAATCCCAGTGCTGGGGCAGGCTGCCAGCGAGCTTGGACACCTCAGTGGTCACCGGGGCCGGCTTCACGCGCCTGAAAGGGGGGATAAAAGAAACAACAAAAATTATTTAAAAGTATTAATTAAACAGCTGGACCAGCCCACTTCCTGAGCTTCTCTCCCCCAGAAGCACTGGACTCTTGCCTCACAAATCACACAGTGGGCCCAGGTTCTTACGGACAGCCGACCGGCCCCAAACACGCTTTCCATCCCCCGCTGAGACACTCAGACCCTGTTGGGCAAATTGCCGCTATATCAGAATGGAAGGAGACCTCAGAAGCTGGTTGGGGGTGTTCCTCACTCTAATGGCTGCTGCTACTGAGCGCGGCCGAAATCATCTTCATTTAAAGATGCCAATGAGAAAACAACCCCGATATACCTGAACGTAAACACATACAGGAACATGAGAAAAGCTCCAGGGCATCAGCACCGTGCAGGCCCCACCCACAGCACCGTGCAGGCCCCACCCACAGCAACCTCACCCATAGTGACCCCGCCCACAGTGGCCTCACCTCATGATACGGGAGCCGCGCCCTCCCGCTCTCCGGAAGAGCTCCTCGAAGGTGAGCAGGTCGTGTTCCTTGTACACGGCAGCCTTCCACGATGTCTGCATGGCATTGATGGCGTTCACCAAATTGGCACTCGGCTGGTAGGCCTGCTGGAAGAGCCTGTGGTGTCCAGGGCGGGAGGGAAAGAGTGTGTCACCCAACACAACAACCACCCACATCTCACCGAACTCAACAGAGCCTACAGCACCAACAAAAGCTGCAAAAACAACAAGACACACAATTATCCGCTTGCTTTTGTTTGTTTTAATCAGGCTTGAATTTCCTTGATTTGTGTGTAATAAAACCAGTATATGACTGTTTCCCATCACAAGAGATCAGTTATGTGCAGCTCAGTCCGGCCAGGCCAACCATCTTAATCACCAGAGCCTGAAAAAACCAATGGTTATCTAATATGAAAAAAAGTGATAAAATGCATAGGATATAATCCAAACTGATGCACTGTTCAGGCTGAATTCTAAACATGTGCATGTTCCTGAAAACATGGTGGTTTGAATGGTGTGTGACCATTGTTACCTTTGGTGACACTTAACATGCATCGTGGTAGCACCTTACATACTGTACTATAGTGAAACAGATGTGGAGGAGACTGATCCTGGACACGCTGGTTTCTAAGCCACTGTGGATGATATTTCCTAAGCAACCAGGTACTCACTGCCTTTGCCGAGAACTTGGGCTACCGCTGTCGGATGTCCTTGCAGGGATGGCTGACACCTTCTTCCCAACAAAGCACGCCCAGTTATGGCCCAGGACATCGTGGACCCACCCAGGCAACGTCTGGTCACAATAGCTGGTGACGTTTGCACCTTCCTGCTTATACTGCATACAGTGAAGGAAGATTGGTCTCAATATAACCAATACGTTGCAGCGGTAAAGGGAGATAAAAGACAACTGGTTTCTCTTTTGAATTCCGTGGAAGAAAAAGAGGAACTGCATGAGTGTGAATCAGCAGAGGTGTTATCGGAGCAGCCTGGAAGCAACAGCGTCACGAGGGCCATCATTTTAAGGTCTGTTAAACACTTCAAACCATTTCGAACACCAACCTTGAAAAAACCGAACCATTTGTAGTCTGACAAGACCACTTCGAAGCCCTGGTTGTAAATCAGCGTGAAGAAGCCCTGATTTCCCAGATCATCGGTGGCCACCGACAACTTCTGGAGGTGCACGGTAACAGTTTTCACGGCGGGACCTGGAAAGTTATTGCGCAGACTTAAGAAGTGCAAATCTTCAGGCAGTCAGCCTGAACTACGTTTGTTAAAACCCGAGAGCAGCTGAGTATGAAGAGCAATTTTCCGCATCTAGAAAGTCATAAATGAATGAATGAATGAATGAATGAAGAGGCACACAGAATAATGTGCAATATTGGTAGAAAGCAGACATGCGTGTACTTTTAAACTCTACACTAGCTACAAGTTTCAAAGCGAAACCGTGTTACAAAACAGCGCCAATGCCGAAATCGACTGCATACTTCTTTCATGTAATTGTACAGCAGATGTTTTAAGCAACGCTTAAATCGTACTGACCCATGTCGGTGCAGTTTATGCTTCGGTCCTGGCCGCCCTTGGACACCTGGAAAACCCAGGTACCCACCAGATCATCGTAGGTGCAGTTTGCGGGAGTATCGCAAAATGCCCTTTCCGTCCAGAGCAGAAAAGCGCACAGCAGAGCCACGGCAGCCTTCATCTCGAAAGCGCCGCTGATCTAACTAAAGCAAGAATGAGCTGCCAATAATTTTATATCTACCACAGATTTAGGCCTAACTCACTACTGGAGAGTAGGTTCCTGCTCTGCTCTTCCCGTCAAGACTGAGTTATAAGTGCTTCGAAAGTTTCCGATAGTGCTGCTCCAACGCTCTGAACTTCCCCGATCATATGACCAGACATGCCACGTGACCCGCCGCGTTATGGCGAGGGCGAGAGCGCGCATGGATTTGTTTACCGCTGTATTAACGTTACACGGCGTCTTTTCGTAGCACTAGAAGATAGGCAGAGCTGCTAACTCTCATGCATCTGGCGTGAAACTTACGCTCACGCAAACAGTCTTACGATAACTCTGTATTATTCCGTTATAAACCTAAAATTAGCTACACCAATTTGCAGTGGGGTAATTTGCAAACCCTATCGACTATTTACAACATAATAAAATTGTTATATACATGTAAATGAGTGTGCAGAGTTGTCTCAAATTGAAAATCTCACTCCAGCCAGCTGACCAAAGTTGGCAACTCTGGAGAGGCTACATTATCTTGGAATTTTCTTTATTTTATGTAACTTTATTTTATGTCTATGTAGTGTAAGAAGTGCATGGGGCCACAATATGCGTATTTTACTATTACCAGGGGTGGAACTGAGGAATTTTTGCTACTAGCCAACTGGGCTAGTTTAGTAAAAAGTGAGGAGGGTTTTTTTGAGTCGTACTCAACACCACGAAGATGTAACCTTGCTTTCTTCCTTTCAGTGGTGAGTCACCGCCCACACTGATGCTGGGTTTGACCCGCAGTTAGTGCTGAGGGGTCTCATGAACACAGACTGTGGTTCTTCTTCTCATGCATGTTATTAGGAAAGCAATCATGGAGGTAGGGGATTGTTCCTGTGCGTGAATGTGCAGTATTTCTACTTGAAAAAGGTTCTCTTCTTTGGCGTTAACAGGAGCAGAGGAATGTGCTTATTCATCCGATTGTCACCACCCACTCTTCTGGTGTTTTTATCCCAGTTTCTGAGTTCATTTCTACCCCGGCACGGCTGAGCTGCTTAATGTTCAGAGTGTTGATGGCCGTGTGAAATTAAGCAGCCTCATCCTCAATATTTGCAGCTTTTTTTGCAGCGACTTGTAAAAATGAAACTAATGAAATCACCCTCATCCTGAGTGATTCAGTTAAAATACAATGAAGACAAAGTTTGTCATTAATGGATAAGGGCAATGTGTGTGTGTGTGTGTGTGTGTGTGTGAGAGAGAGAGTGTTTGGTCAAAGTTACATATCTATGGAACTGATGCTGACTCTTTACAAAGCAAAATGTTATCATTCTCCTTCAAAGACAAAGACAGGCAGGAAGATAGCAGATTGTGTGGGGTAACGTGAGTCATATCCCTTAGGGACATCTTTTACTGCAGTAGGACTGAACATTTCAGTTTAAGGGCACAGAGTCACATAATCCATGGACTACGGCTGCTGGTTTTCACAGCCACTGCGCAGGAGAGACGTGCTCTGTGGATACACAAAGAGTAGCCAATCAGTGACAGCCTGACTCTCCCCTGATGAGGTCACATGCATCACCACAATAGAGAGACACTTCTCTTTTTACAGATCAGCTACCATATTGAAATGCTTCTTTATAATCTTCTAAAATACGTTCTGATTATCTTAGATCTAACCATGGTCACTGGCATTGGGTAGAAAAGGTCATCAAGGACATTTGGGTGAAGTCAGAAAGGAGAGGGAGGATAACATTTGTCTGCAGTGTGTGGAAGGCCTCTGTGAGCCCACCTACCATGTAGCTGAGAATCACCATTAACAGTGAGAAGACACTGTTCTCCACTGAGAGGGAAAAACAGGATGACTGTCGTTAGCATAATAACCCAGAGTCATGGTTTTTCCGGATACGGGGTGAGAGCAAACTCACACCCATTCTCACCAGTACTCCCTTCTTCACCTCCTCATCGCTCCTTCATGGACTTTTACCCACAAATCTGTGCAGGCGGCATGCCTCAGGGAACTCGGGTAAAAGCATTTAATGTATCTATTTGTGCTTCAGCTGCCTATGTTTCATGTTATGGTACCACGCTCACGCCTAGGATTCGCAGTCCATTCGGTAAATGGCACAAGAACGAGCGGGAGGCCCCTGGAGCCAGCGGCCGCGTGACGATGGCCTCATCGCCACTCACTCATTGCCTGATCTCTCTGCCTCAGCCTCGCATCGTTCCCGGCACGTACAGGTCAGCCATCACCGCGGGTTACTGGAATGGTCGGCCCCACGGAGGCTTGCTACGAGGCGTCGCTGCGGGGGGTGCAATCCGCTCTGGTGTAAAGCCAAACGCTCGATCTGTACTGTACTCCGCCTCCCCACTCGAGTTGCATAATCTCCCCTCTGTCAATACAAAGCACTCAGCAAGATGTCCAAAAAAAGCCATCTATTTTATGAAATGTCAAACCCGCTGATCGTTAGTTTTTTCTTATGCGTTATGTAAGTTTTCGCGATAAGGCATTTTGGCGGCAGTTAGATACAATAGTGACAAATGTCATTGGTTTGCTGTATAACACAGCAGCAACTGGCCCTGTGTTCCTCACTGTTACACTCTTAGGGACAGCAGACAGTCTGTGTCACAGATGACCTTTGCCCTTTGTAGGCATTTCTCGGAGTGTGAGACATCATGGCCACCTTTGACTAAAAAGTGATTATTCCTGTTAAAACGGGGCTGGTGTAAAGTCCTACCTGAGGTCCATGGTTTACGTTTACAAACCATAGCCGATGAACACATTGCATAAAACAATCAATAGTCTCCAAACTTCATTGTGAATTCTGAACACTGACACAAAGACGCAGAATGACCTGAAGGCCTTCATCATCAGGATGTTTATGTGCGCAGATCTCTTTGCATCTGTCCTTATCACTGTTCCTCTTTGAAAGACCTTTCCTCTCACTGCGTTCAGCGGCAGTCACACACAGTCTGACTCCCATCATAGAGTCCTCACTGCGTTCAGCTCTGACACAGCTATATAAACATGGTACATGTATGCACTCTGTCCAGCTTCAGATCTCTCTGTATTTCCCTTTGGGTGTCAATTCTTCTATTTGAGTATCTCACCACAGGCTGCTGTATGTACCTTCAGGTAGACTTTGCATCTGCAATGGCCATGTTGCTTTCATGGGAGAAGCGGGGATGCATGTTCCATCTGTCCCAGGAAGACACGTCAGGCCTTCTTTCCCTTCTGTTCAGTAGGTCTGAAGTCCCATCTGCTGATGTCTATATGAGAATCCATCATAATGGAGCTTACATGCTCCCTAAATAATTTTATGGGAAATTCACAATGAGATTCATATTAGGGGTTTTCAGGGTGACTTCTTCATGGGGAAGCTCTTGCTGATGGCCGTCTATTTGCATCGATCATCAAAAATTGTGTTTCTGCATTGTTGACCCCAAAGTAAACAGACACAGGGCCTTAATTCCAGGTTTTTAATAATGTTCAAAAAGTACTCTGCAGTACAATAATACAATGGTAAGAAAACGCAAAACCTCAAATATGGTTCTAAACAGTCCTATTCTTCTCTCACATTTACAGAAGCGTAATGAAACTATTAAACATCAACAAATAGTAATAAAAATCATGTCCAGTTTTACGTTAGTAGTATAATGTTACATTCTAAAGTTCATTAAGTCAGAAAAGCAGCAAAAATTAACCAAAACACATCTCACAAAAATAGTACACATATATACAAATATATGTGTATATATGTATATATGTAGGTAACAATCATCTAATCTCACCACAAAAAGCACTTAGTTCAGTAGCGTTGGTACAGACTTTGATTTGAGGGATTGGAAATATACAGATTCCTGTCGGAGCACATCAAGTGAAGCCGCCAAATAAATACCGTTCCGCTATAAATAAACTTTCAGGAAATCTAAAATTTCATTTTTAAAACTCATTTGGGACCATACAGAATTTTTCATAATGTTTCTTCCCTAGCCAAACTACACATCAGCGTCCAGTCAGTATATTAAAATTCAATGCGTGTTAAAAATGAGCCCTACTTTAGTAAGTAATGAAACTGCAAACTATATCCCAAAGCACCCTATTAAGCGTAAACTTAAAATGTTTTTCACAGCATTTTTTTAAGACCAAACAAACCGAACAGAAACACTAATAAGCCCTGATTTGAAAGATACTACGGGCTGTCGTCAAAATGAGAAATCAGAGTAGTACTGTCTTCAGAGCAGAATTCCAGTGATGGCGATGGTGACTGGCCAGGATCAGGTATCACACCGAAACAGCCAGCTGAACGCGCTTTGAACCCCTGACACTTACAGCTGGAACAGAAATGTGTGTCGTGTTCCCCATTTCGCAATGTACAGAGGCGTGCTCCTCATTTTCGACATTTTTCCTGTCTGTTTTCCGTTTGTCGTGTCTTGCTTTTGATTACAAAGCCACCGCGAACCATCAGTCAGCAAAAGAGAGGAATCACAAAAGAGACGGCAAGTCAACCTTTATATCTGACACAAGGAAGAAGATTTACTTTTGATAGCAGGAGTATCCTGCTCTGAGTAATTACAGCTCATTCTGATACCCTTTAATATTGTAGACACTGTTAAAAACAGCATGAATTACTTTAAAATCATTTTACTGCCCTGACACTTAAATTATGCTTGTCATACCAAATCAGCCCACTCAAGAATAGCTTTTATGAAGAGCTTTACTGGAACTTCCCACAGATTAATTGTTAAATATATGAAATAGTACCAAAAGAACAAACAGTTTTCCATAAACTGAAATGTTGTAGGTGATGGCAGATGATAGAACCTCATGTATACCAAATAGCTCCTTGAATGCTGAATTCTGACAGTTTAGGAAGGGAATAAAAGATATCTGGGCGGAGAAGCAAAGCCGTCTTGGTCCCAAAATCTGAGGGTCCATGTTACTGACGTAATGAAGCAAACAATTTTTAATAAACTGAAGAAAAAAGATACCAGTTTGATGAGCACACTTAAGATACACAGCATTTTTTTTCATTTAAATATTGTATGTATTGTGTACATATATACCTGTCGTATTGCTTTTTGTTTGAGTTTAAACATTATATAAAATGGTTAAAAAATGAAACGGTAAAACAGACTTTAACTTGATTGTATGCAAACACTGCCCCCCCCACCACCCTTTGGCACAGGTCATTGTAATCATAATAAATTTTTCTCATATATACTCACCAGACAACTGAAGCTAAAAACAGCTTTTCACATTCATTGAAACACAATTGTACATGTAGATATATGATATATGTATCATAACTATCAACAGCGCTTTTTAAAAGGCGTGTTGACCTCAACTCTACGCTTTTTTTCTGTGAGGAGTACTGGTTTACTTCTGACATCTGAGTTGCTAATGAAAAATAGCATTTTAGCATCATCCTTAGCATTTACAAGCCGTCTGCTACCACAGAGTGTTACTGGCATCTTGGTGATGGACTGCAACCCTCTTACTTTACACTAGATCACTCACCTGACATATGAATCTGTGAATAGAATGAATGCTCTTGTGTAATATGTTAATCTGGTCACATAATGCATACCCTCATCTGTCAACACCGTCTTGTCTCAGAAGTTGAATATGAATAATAAGCTCCAAACAGAAGAGCCCTTTTTAAAACAGGAGACTGACATATGCAGAGGCTGTCTTTCAATGAGCCAATCAGTGGGTTTATGGTCTTTGCTTGACAGGTCCCATAGTTTGACTAAGACAACGCTAACTTTCACAGGTAAAATGATCCTGAAGCTCCCAACCTCAAATGCATGTAACCACTATCGCCACAATAGCCTTGGCCATCACGGTGTGATGGTGACTTAGGAACATCTCCCACAATCCCTTTGGAGGTACAAGATAGATTTGGTCCCACGTCATTCAGGAATCATTTTTGGAAATGTACATTCAGGCTTTCAGTAGGACATTGAGAGTCGCCTCCTCAGAAAGGCGAGAAATGAAAACGGAGCTATAAAGGTACGAAAAGGGGGGAACTCTTGGTGATCCGTGTGCTCTTCTGCGCAGGTGGCTGTGCATGTGTGCTCCACTATGGGCATAAAGCAAAATAGTTCATTGGCAGCAAGGTTCATCATATATGCCATATTTACACCCTTCCCCAGGGTTAAGCTGGACCCTTGCCCCGTTAGACACAGTCCCGGCATTGCCGACGCTGTTGGGATGCGCCGGTCACCGTGGGAACTGCCCACTACCAGCATTCACAGCCCTTGGATTCTCAACGCAATTCCGGAGACAACGACCACCCGGGAAAGGTGGGTCTGCCGATGCTCACATGCGGGAGACTTCTAATTAGCTAAAAAGCCATGTGAGAGAATAAGGCCAGTGCCAGAATGAGGACCAGACCAGGGTGTCGCCAAGGACCCTGGACTCTTTGTTGCTGTCGCTTTGTGATGTTCTGGCAGTAGGTGTCACTTCTGGACCGGATGCTCTCCCGCACCCTGCCTGTGGGGCGCCCGCCCGCATGCGCATGCGCACGTGTCACTGCAGCTGCCGGGCGTCCTTACCGCCCCCCGGCCATGCCGCTGCCTCACAGGGACGAGGAGCTCTGGCTGTAGTCCCGCAGCACCAGCCGGTCATATTTAGGTGACGCCGGGATGCAGAGCGCCGACTCTGACACGGGGGACGTGGGTGAGCCGCTGCCCGAGCCCACCGAGTCCCTGAAGGGGGAGGGCGGGGTCAGCGTGGCCAGCTCCTCCAGGTCACTGCGGACTGTGGGTGAGCCGGGGGGCGTGTCCCCATCGCTGGCAGGGGAGGCGCGGCCCGCCACGGGCTGGCAGGCGTCGGCTTCGGCGGGGGGCACAGGCTGCACCTCCGCGAAGGTGGTCATGGTGGTGGGCAGCTGGATCTCGCGCGGGATCAGGAAGGTGGGGGGGAAGGTCTCAGCAGCGCCAGGGGGCACGGGAACGGGGGTGCTGGCCAGCATCATGCTGTTGAGCTCACTGATGTTGGCGGTGAAGCGGTTCACCACGCAGCTGATCTGGTCCATGATGGAACCCTGGTTGTGGGGGCTGTGCTGTGGCGACTCGCCACGGTAGGTGACCGTGGGTGGACCCTCGTGGCCCCTGGCCAGCGCAGCAGCCCGCTGGCTCACCGTGCTGATGGGCGAGGGTGTCTGAGGCCGGTATGTGCCTGGGTAGTGCTCCTCGGCCTCAGACACCTCGTACAGCATCTTAGCGCTGGACTCGGGCGTGACGTCGCCCCCATAGCGGGTCTCAGGGCCCTTGGAGAAGGGCTTGATCACCGCCGTCTGGTTGCTCTCACGCTTCTTAATGTGAAACGACAGCCTCTTCCACAGGTGGTTACCTCGGGAGCCCCTCTCGTTCTGGGCCCAGGTCACCGTCTTGCCATTGGAACTAGAGGGAAAACAGGACAAGCAGATGCAGCGGAAAAGGCAGTTAACTTGTTATCTGATTGTACGATAACTGGTCCATTCCAGGTAACATTGGTGAGTTGATGGCACTTCGCTGAGGCTGAAGTAACCGCAGCAGGCAAACCACGTATCTGTTAACATTAAAGATTAACATTGCTGAACACACAACGCTGAAGTGACACCACTAAATTCATCGGTGGAAATATTAGCCTGATGAAATACATCATTAACCAACATTTATGACAAGTCAAGGTTTGCAATTTGACTCTTCTTCTGCGTTAAAAACAGAAAAGCAGAAAGGTGTATCTTCTTGAGGGACAATCTTTCTGTGTGACCCAGCTGTAAGGTTAATTAGAAACTGGAGGGTTTTTTTGGTATAATTAAGGGTTCACTAAGTCTGATTTTATCATGCAGACAGGATTTGGTAATTTTCTGTAAAAGTCAGCGAGTGAGCAAGCATGAAGATCCGTGAGGCTGTACCATGCAAGAGTGACGATGTAGTATGAAAAACAGCACGCTGCTTTGACATGCTAATTGAACATATACATCTATGTTAGACTGACTCTGCACCTTGACACGGAGCAGTATGTTAACGAGCATGTCAGCTCACTACCCTCAGATATTATTACCCGAGACCGCTCCCCTGTCACGCCCGAGGAACCGCTCAGTGTATGGCGGGCCACGTTTATGGGCAGTTTTTAGTGGATGCAGAGATTTGCGATGTACAAAAAAACTGTGTGGAGCAAACCATGCAAAACAGGCGTATCCAGAAATATCGGATTGATCAGCATCTGCAGGTTAGTCCTTAAGAGCTGGACCTCTGCTGGAATAAAAAGGCAGGGGAGAGCAACCAAACCCCCCTGGTGTGCAGATACCCCTGGAAGCTGACAGGATCCTTACAACCATATTTCCAGTATGAATGCCTCCAGAAAAAATAGGGTAAAAAGGAGTTCAAGCAGAGATCCCTGGGGGTTGATGGGGAGTTTAAGTGCTAATAGTTTTGATATTTAAATTCCTCTCACCCATGAAAAACACAGGTACTAGACATGATAGGACAGCGTGTGAAATATGAAGGTCCAGGTGATGTTCTGCCTTAGTAACCCACAGTGGGGCGGCCATGGGCGTCATGCAGAGGCTGGAGCAGAGCTTGCTAACGAGGCCAGCCTGCTGAGGCTCGGGAAGGGTTGAAAAGGGCTTTGGTGCCTTTAATACAGAAAGATGTGGTACTCGTGTTTTAACACTTTAATATTACACTTCCTGCACTGCTCAGAAGCCACGCCTCCCCATATCTCATACACTTTCTGCATTGTTCAGAAGCCACGCCTCCCCACATCTCATACACTTCCTGCACTGCTCAGAAGCCACGCCTCCCCACATCTCATACACTTCCTGCACTGCTCAGAAGCCACGCCTCCCCATATCTCATACACTTCCTGCACTGCTCAGAAGCCACGCCTCCCCTCATCATGTACACTTCCTGTTATTTCTAAATGTCTATTTCTACATAACAGCCATGACATTTAAGTTATTTCAACATAACAGCCATGGCAGTTATATTTCAGAAGCACTGCCTCCTCAAGGGAAAATGATTAAAAACAGTAATATAGACTTTTATGGTCTCCAGAGCCTTTTATACACATCAGTAAATGTGTATATGACTGACGAGCCAACTGATGCATTTACATGATGAGATCTCAGGGGTACAGCAAGGTGACCCTTCAGAGGGGGTAACTCACTATGCCAGATGATGTCATTCATCAGTTATTGCTGTGCCTCTGAAGACCTGATTTTGTTCTGGTTTGCAGATCTTAGAAACAGATACAGATACAGATCCTAGAAACCACATGTTTGGAAAAGCACATACCTGAGAGTCTCCCCAGAAGACCCCCGGCGCTTCCACAGGTTGACCAGGCTGCTGGAGCGACTGGCCGCAGAGGAGGACTTGCCATCACCCACGTGCATACGCACCACGGTGGAGGTGGTGAAGGCACTGCGGACGTTCCTCTCCGGCTTGGCCAGAATGATGTAGACCTTGGGCACGAACATGCAGCCCAGTGCCACAGTGGCACTGAGACTCACTGAGAAACACATGGTGATGATCTTGTAGTTGCTGCCGAAGTAGATGGGCACGAAAGCCAGCCAGATGATGCAGGTGGTGTACATGGTGAAGGCGATGTACTTGGCCTCGTTGAAGTTGGCCGGCACGTTGCGCGTCTTGAAGGCGTAGAAGGTGCAGCTGAGGATGAGCAGGCCGTTGTAGCCCAGCGGCGCCACCACGCCCAGGTTGGTGGTGTTGCAGATGAGTTTCACCTCACGGATACTGGGATAGTCGTGGACGACGTTGGGTGGCTCCATGACGAAGAGGGCCACGATGATGCCCAGCTGGAGGAGGATGAGGATGAAAGCAATGACCAGCTGGGCGCAGGCGCTCATGAAGCGAGGCTTCTTGGTGCAGATCTTCTTTTTGCTGCCAGCCAGGATGCGCGCGATGCGGTTGGTCTTCGTCACTAAGGCCGAGTAGCTCATGGCGGGCGACAGGCCAATGCCCATCCTCTGAAGGTAACAGTAGATGATGTGCGGTTTAGCGATGAGGCAGAAGGTACAGAGGTAGCCCAGGCAGATGCCAGCCAGGATGATGTAGCAGAGCTCACGACTCGAGGACTTAACCACGGGCGTGTCTCTGTATATGATGAAGATGGAGGTGACAAAGAAAGTGGCCAGGAGCCCCAGGCAGGCGAAGACGACCGCGGCGATGGGCTCGGGGTCACCCCAGCGGAGGTACTCCACAGGAATGGGGTCGCAGCCTGCAGATTATGGGCAGACACAGGCAGACCGTTCATTAGCTTGCCCTGCTCCATCTAAATGAGTTTTAAGCACAGTCTCGCAGGCATGTGATAAGAGCAATTAATTCAAAGGACAGCTCCAATTACAGTGCCTCCTAATGTGTGAAGAAATAAACTCACAGTTAACTAAGAAGCGGTATCTCAGGTATAAAGATTCAGTTAGTCTCACGAACACTTAAAATCATGGTAGAATTTGTTTGGATGGCTTTTTAATATCAATTATTATTTTGTACAAGTATTCATTCATATCCCTAATACCAAGGTGCTGCATCCAAATACAGAACATACACAGGCAATAACACTTGTGGCTTTTTGTCATGATTCTTTATTTGAGCTGGAGCTTTTCAAACCCTTCAGAGCAGATAGCCTGGGCCGCTGCTCTGCTACACTACCTCCCGTGCTGGAAAAGGAGGGAATCATTAAGGAGTGCAGGTGTGAAACAAGGTGAAGGAGAGCGCACTGTGCATATATTTAAAGCAGGGCGCTGTAGGAGTGTGCAGGGATGGCTTCGGCCAGAGCTGAAGCCATGTTTTATGCATTAGTGCAAGCGTACATTCAGCTCTCATTAAGGTAAACACTGGTGCCAGAAACTGATTCATATTAAATATTCTCCTTAATAAAGAATGATGAAACTATGCAGCCATGCTGAGGATGAGGGAAGGGAGGAGGGAACTCCCTGTCTACCAGACCCCCCCCGCCCCGTCTCTCTCATTCAAATGCATTTCACATGGTGTGAACCTGACCACTTACAAACTGGGAACCTGATTTAGATCTGAGACAGCGACATCAGAGATTATATTCCATCCATGCTTCTGTCCAATCGCACGTAGGCTGCCCCCTGTGGTGGTACAGTACCGTCGCTGGGCTGATTCTGGGCTATCACAGCTGGGGCAGAGTGGAGGATGGCCCCCCTGTGGATAGTGCTTTTGGCTGGATGTGTTTTTCATGGGTTGTTCCACTGCACTTGGATTTCTTAAAGGAAACTGCCCCCCTCTACCTCCCCCCCACTTTTTAATTTTGAATAATAGTTCTTTTCGATTTTTTGGATTATAGCACGTAACAGCTTGTCAAAACAGGACATTTCGAGTTGTAGAAGACATTTAAATTTGCCTTAAATACCTTAAATACCAGTTTGAGAAACTGACATTTTGTTCTTGGAGCAATGAAGTCTTTTTTTAATAAAGACCTCAGTGAGACAGACAGATAGATAGATTGATCGATTTAGAAAGTAAACATTAGGAACAAATAATAAGCAACAACACAGTAATAGTGCAACGCTACTTGAAATTGCCACAATCATTTGTGCACCTTTGTCTATCATTGCCAGTCTAACCAGGCAGCTTAGGTCTTAGCTTCGTGACAGAATGCCTGTGTTATAAGCAGAGGTCCTCACAAGACTGTGACATCCAGCGAATTGCATGAGTCTTTCCACTGAACAATCAAGGAGGCGATTACTTTAATTCTAATTGGAAACAGTGGCTAATTTCCATTATGCTTAATGGCATGCTGTGCATAGCCACATCAAATTAGATTTCTCTTTTTTTAATGGTCAGTAAGAAAACGATAAGAAAGACCTTTAAAAAAAGTTTTAAAAAGCTAAAGACCCCGACCCAGGTGAGCAGTTGGAATATGGATGGATGGATGGAAAAACATCCAGTGAGGAAAAATAGCTGTTTGATATTAGAATTTTCAAGGAATTTCTCAAATTTTATTTTTATAATACAGGACAACCAAGAGATTATCCTGGAAAGTCGTGTGGAATTTTCAAGGATATCAGCATCCATTCAGTTTATCGTTCCAGGGAACATCCTCTGAACAATGAAGCAAGCGGGAATTTCTGGAATCCTAAATGTTAGTTTGTTCCATTTGCCCTTAATGTTCAACTGGAAGACCTCATGACCCCAGAAGCCTGTCACCCTACACATACAGTATGGGGATGAAATTGGGGGGGTTCCTCCCTATGTCCCTGCATGTCCTCTTGATGCTGCACCTATAAGGCACTGTGCCGTTTGGACACATCAACCCTCGCGTTCTAAACCCAACCTCCAGGGCTCCATTCTGACATGCAGATAAAACCACAACAACAACTCTTTGACATTTAAAAAGATAAAATTTCCATTCTGATTAATAACTTGTTAATCACCTATTGTGTAAATGCTAATTTAATACTAATTTACAAAAAAACAGAAGTGCAATTTGCATTTGAATTTAGCAATGTTGCAACACTTGATTTAGCAAAGAAAAAAAATCTTGAGTAACAAATTTAAATTTGAGAAAAACATTCCTATCTGATCCTGGCCCTGGGTTCTGTGAGCATTATTTTGTGATAGAAAAATAATTTCATTACATTGATTTATTATTGTTTTGCTGTGAAGACCTCTTTATAATATCGTAAACATTTAACTGGATTATGTTTTAAAATATAGTTTTACTCAGTCATGCTGTTTCTCTACTGAAGCTGGTTAGGTTAAGACATAATGAATCAGCTTTCCATGCCTTGAAGCCCAGGCTTACAGTATATGTCCACTGTGCAATTTCACAGTCATATGACACAGGTCACGCTAACAAGAAGTGACACACTTTTAGGAAGGAAGAACAGAAATGCTGACTCATGATTCAGTTTCGTTTTAGATTACCCACACAAAAGAGCTGTTTAAGTTATACATTGAACAAAAGGAGCAATGAAGTATTAAAAACTGGATTCTTGTTCCTAAACCTGCAGAGGGTCAGGCTAGCCGGTGATGGCTTTGTTAAACATTTGGTTAAAATTGTCCCATGACAGATCAGGTGACTTTGACATCATGGCCAAACATGATGTGCTACTCTGATATGTCATCAGACCTCTACACTAAGGTAAACACAACAGGAAGCTGGACAGAAACGCATCAGATAGAAAGTGCACTAAATTAAATATTTCTTGGGCTGAAACGTGTTGTCATTTTAATTATAACAGACATGCACAGA